>JAWWEM010052520.1:9658-39691 GCA_035582935.1 Ormyrus thymus
GCCATCTGCCGCAGTGCGCCTGGAAGTCTGCCAGACTCTCTCTCTCTCTCTCTCTCTCTCTCTCTCTCTCTCTCTCTATCTATCTCTCTCTCTCTCGTTACACCGGGTGAACTTTCGCATGCACGTGTTTGCACAATCAGAGGAAAAAAAGAGGCCGAATTGAAAAAGGAACTGCGAGGGGGAAACCGCACTGGGGTAAAAGAAATGGAAATCGAGTGAAAGAGATTGATTGATATTCGCAGGTAATAGACGGAATGGATGAATTGACGATCTATTCTGTTTTGAAAATTACGGCAAGGGATATATGGGAAAAGGATGGTGCTGGAAGATAGAGTTGCAGAAAATACGAGTAATCTCTATCGATTGGTAATTATTCAAAGAGGATAGATCTTGATAGAATTGATTTTGAATTTTATATGAAATCTGCTTGTTAGAGACTTTTTAAGGATTCAGTGCAACTATCGATAGCCTTAAGGGCGTGTTTGAATAGAGATGAGCTGCGATTACAAGGGTCGGGTTATGATTTAGTATTTCCACGGAAACCTTATTTACATTGTATTTCAATCTATTCAAATGTAAAAAATTAAGAAAAAAATGTTAACTTTTAAAGGTTAATTTCTTGAACTCAATACCTAGACTTAAGGTAGTTGTACCCCAAGATATAAGATCTATTGAAAAAATTGTTAAGGTGGGTCCGTAGTGATAGCAAAGTAATGAAAAATTAACGAAACTTGAACAGAACATTGCACGATTTTTAACAGAAGATATATCTTGGGGTACAACTACCTTAATAAAGCAACGTGTGACATTTACTGTTTAGGCAAGTTCATTATTTTTAAAACTAGATTATCTTAGTTTTAGTATCACCTCATGCCTAAACTTTGCTATAAACTGTGAACTTGTTACTAAGAAACTTCTTTAACTAGGTTTGCTTATAGCATAATCTAGCAATTTCATAAAATGCATTAATTAAAAATAATCGAAAGATCGACCGTCTATTCAATAATCAGAAACTATGTACTCAAGCTTAGTCATCGAACGAGGCATTGAGTCGATTAACGCATTCATCATCCAGCACAAGTTACTGATCTAATCATCTGCAATTACTCGCGGTGCATATGCAGATGCAAGGATAAAACGAAAATGAACACGGGTGTTCAATTAATTGCATTCAAAATTTATCGATGGAGGAGTTCAAACGACTACAACATAGGATTATATATTATCGCAGGTATAGTAATTGAATAGATCGTCAGAGGTACGCTTGATTTTAAGCGCAAATATGAGAAGCTAATTAATAGTATGTTGAAATTGGTAGCTATGCATTGATTGATTGGTTTTCATTATCGGTCTGTACATTGTTTAATTATTAAAAAGGCAAATAATTGTTAAAACATTTTGAACACCTAATATAAAATTGGAATTAGCAATTGTTAAACAATAAATAGAATAATTTCTATGTAACGCTTTTAAAACATCGTTAGAAATTGAAAGTACGAGTACAGTTAAGTTCCAAAGAAAAGATAAAGAAAGCAGGGATACGCAAAAAGGTGCGAGGGTACAACGCAAAAGAGTGAAATAATGAATGGGGAGAAAGAAAGAAGGGAAAGGGGTTGGACACACTGAAGAAAAGACAGAAAGAAGAACAAGAGATAGGCACGAGAGGTCTTTCAGCTTAGAAAGTATAATAAGGCGTCTGACGGCCTGTATGCACGTGCGTGCGCAACCGAGATGCTTCGCCAAGGGAAAAATTCGCGCGGAACGGTTTTCTTTTCCTTTTTGTCTTGGCGTACGTCTGCCGTCTGTTACGTCATGTTTTTCTTATCCGCGGCTTAATCGATTCGACAGCAGACGCTTCTCTTTTTTTTTTTAAATCAAATAGTGAAAACGAAATCGATTTATTCTTGAGATTTGCATTTGTTGACGCTGAGTAGGATTGAATGAATTTCGGAGGAAATAAATTGTTGCACGACTTGAAGAGTTATTAAAAATGTTGAATACTAGTTAGGCGAAAAAAATATCATTATTTTGGAAGAATCAGAAATTTGGGTGCATTAGTTGATGAGAGTAAATTGTATTGCTAACTCCTTCAAAAAAATATAAGCAATGCAAACAATAGTGCTTTTTTATTATGTAAATTAAAGAAACGGATTTTTGTAAGCTATTCATTACCCAACCATAAGTTTTGCCAACAGCGCGTAATTTCTACTTTTCCGATGCGATGTCTGGGCTACAAGACATCATCGTTGAGGTTGCGTAAACAATCGCGTTGATGTTACATAAAACCAGATTTTTTTTATACCCTTCAGTGCGTTAAATCTCGGAAACGCCAGAAAAAAAACTGGCTAGAAGCTGGCATTCGGAGCACTGCAATTATTTCGAGGAAAACATCGTAGAAAAGTGCAGTTCTCCGTGTTGAATATACATCTTTCATTGCTCTTGATAAAAATGTTAAAGTGGCTATTTTTATAACTAATCTATAGGTCGTGACTCGTTGACTCAACTTATGTTCTAAACACTTTGTTTTTCACAGATGTTAAGCGATTTTGATTAGAATAAACTACTAATAATTTAGTAACAGTTATTTTCATAGCTGTAGAAATAAACTAAAAATCGTGAAAAGTAAATATAATATGAAAGTTGTAGGTGAAACGCGGTATATTTAATCTTGAATAATACTACCTCTTTACTTTTTATGTAATTAAATAAAAAATATAAATCACAATTTTATTAATTACTGTTTGTAAAATGAAATAACAGGAACGACGCGCAAATTAAAACAGTATAAGGATAAAAAATATTTCTCATATCAAGCTGAAAAAAGTAGCGAACGCCCCCGCTAAAAAAAACTCGATGACACGCAAACGCCGAGAACACCGACTATAAAAGCAAAAAATTGCGATACAGCGTGTAAAATGCAGCGCCGTTACTGAAGATTCTTTGCACCGATCGCGTTTTAATGACTCGAGAACGCTCGCGCGCAAGCCTCTCTCTCTCTCTCTCTCTCTCCCTTAAAAAAAGTTTACGGGCATTGAAGAGGGGAAATTAATTTTTCCGTCGCGAACACGCGCCGGCGTGCGAGTGAAAAAGAGTTCGCAAAGAGATAAAAAAAAAAGCAGAAATCTCGTCCTCCCGATGTAAAGTTCGCGAGATAAAGTTTCTCTCCACGACTTGCGCTCCTCTTCCAAAATGGATTCGTTCGCTTGAAGAAACTTTATCCCGGAGATTCAGTTTGTATTTATGATTAAAAAAGGCGCTTTCTGGATTTGGAGGGATCGTTTAAACATGGATTTACTGGATATTAGTTTTTCAGTGAGTATAAGATCAAGATTGTTTTTTGTATGTACAACACTTGCATATACTAACAGGAACTTTCCATATACGTAAATATAGTTTGTTCATGCTTGAAAAGGCAAAAGAAGTAAAGAAAATTGTATCTTCATACAAAAAAGTTTTCTTACAGTGCAGGATTACTAGTATATTCTATTTATGCTTGAGATTTAATTAACGTTGCTAGAGGGCGCACGTACTCTTATTGGGTTATTGCTAAAGTTATTTTTAATATTTTTAAAGAGTAAGTATCAAGTTTTAACGAAAGATTTTACCAAAAATTTTAACTAATTAAATAATTTGTGGAAGCATTAATATTTATTAAGATTAGGGTAGTTTACAAGAAATTAGAAAATCATAAATAACTTTTAATGAATATTAAGCGATTCATCTCACCAGAGCACGTGATACTTGACGAAATCCCTATAGCTACCTATATTAGATATTAATTGACGAGATGTGGCTAACCAGCTATCGATTAGTAACCAATCCACTAACATTTCGATAAACCAGGGTCACGAAGCTCCTAAGATTTGGCTTACACCCGACAATCTATTAACATTACCATACTAATAGCTTCATTTTTTTTATTGCCAAGGTAAATTTACATAAAATTTACAGCCAACACTTTCATTTCTGATTGTTAACTACGAAATAAGATCCTTAGAAAAAAAGATGAATGGTGCCATTGCAGCTCGAGTGCCGCTCTGATATACATTTTACAACCCCCGTGAGCTTTCAAGCGATTTACTCTTCCGCAGAGCTAAGACTCGTATACAAACTGCAGCGCTGCCAGGCTTACACAACAATCTCCTTAACGATTTCGCGTAACACTTCCGTTCCGTGATGGCGTTCTAATTTTCCACGTCGCGGAGGTGCTGTACAGCTCCGAACGATTTACATAAAGCCTTCATTCTCGTGCTTTACCGACGGCTTTTACGAAAGTATTCCATTCTACTTTGGGCGGGCTCTGAAAAATATCGGACTTCCGGACCTCTAGCTGTCTTTTTTTTCTCCTAGATTGAATCTTTGTCGCCGTAGCGAAAAGAGGGCTGGATTGTATTGGAAATATCGTCTTTGAGGCTCCGAGTGCTGTACTCCGCGAGCAAATGGAAGAGTTTTTCGGCTTTATCTGTTACTTTGGCTTTGGCCTTTTTTTTCTAGAACGGGTCTTGTGCTTTCTCACTTTTTCGCTTGGTTATGTTGTTCGCCAATGTATCGAGACGCGGAAATGAATTTATGATGCTGACGATCCTTTGTTATTAGGAAATGAGAAAATGGAGGTGTTTGGCTCAAACGGTTTTGGGTTTGACGTGAAAATTGATTTATGCTCTTAACCTCATTATGGCTTACTCGATACGCAGTGTAAAAGTTAAAGACTTTAATGACGATGCTCTACTCGATAGTATCATCGATAATAGTTAGTAATTTGTTTAGCGTCCGTGATATTTCATTAGACCGAGTTTAAATTGAATTGTGTATTTTGCTAAATTATTTTAAATTTGTTTGCGTACAATTTGCGTTGTTAATTTTGTTTGTAAAGCACTGACATAGAAATACTAACGAGAAAAGTGCGATTGATCAATAAACTCAGATCGGTTTCATGTTTTATCTACTGAAACTATTGTATTCCTTTATCGCTACGACTATTCCGAGACAACTTTCCAACTGTATATTGAAATATTATGTCGATAAATGTTATTTCAAGCTCACCTCCCTCCTCCATCGCTGCTAAAACATATTTTTATCCTTAAATGCACAGTTGCAGATTCCCTCTGAAAGCGTCCCTTTCAAAAACTGGCCACTCTCGTCAAAAATTTTTCCGAAACGCTCTTGTAAAAACTTTTCATCGCTCGAGTCCGAGAGAGCTTTTCGACATTTCATTGTAATCTACGCGCGCCGCATAAAACGCGACTCACATCCGCGCGAGCGCGCTGAAATTCAATATCCAGAACAGCATTTCGGAGCTTTTTCATCTTCCGTGCAAGTACGGCCCCCGAAGAAAAAAAAACGAATAATCCGTCCGGGGGGGCAGCTTTAGCCGGCTGGGGCGTATCGATCATTCTGCTCAGCCGTTGCGACGGATGATCGAATGAACTCGCCGCTTATATACCGGGTGCAGGCAAGGTCAAAGGAGTTGGCCAAGCGCCGCCGCGGCGACATCGACTCCAATGGAATTCGCGGTTGTCGATCCGCCGCATCGTAAGCTATTCCGCGCGTAATATTAGTTCTTGGTCGAGCGTTATTTTTTGGTTGAAATTTTGGTACGGAATTGTGGGGTAAATCGTCCGGTAAGTCTAGATTTTGGTTTATTTTGAGTGCAACCGAAGGTTCGAATTTAATCGAGTCTTAAAATAAAATGAAAAGAAAAATCTCACTTAGATTATTATCACTTTTGAAATGAAATCTTTCATTTATTTAGTTAAAGATGGGAAATCAATGTAAGATGAAAACTCCTTTAACATTTCTTTTTAGTAATATATTCTGATAACGAGATCAAATATTCCTTTACGATCTTTTTTAATTGTTTTAGAAGATTTTCTACAAAAGCAAAGTCTTCGTTGCATATATAACTGAGAAAAATTCATTTATACACTTGCTTTTTCTTTGATCTTAAAAGGCAGCGATCTAATTGACTTAATTTGCCCCGGATTTCCTTCGTCCACCTTTGCCGCTTTGGCCGAAATTGAATAAAGCATTTATAGTCCCACTATTTATTTAACCCAACATCCGAATTCTAAAAATAATCCATTGTTAGTTTTAATTGTTCCATCAAAACTTCGGACAGCATTTATTTGCGAAAGAGGTCAAGCCTGCCGTCGCTCCGCAACTAACTTAATACTCTGAGCTTGTCTTTTAAAGCAACGAGCCATCAGTCCGGATCGGCAAACCCTTTCAGAATTACGTGCGCTCGTAAAAACGAAATTCCCCAGCAATATCCTTTCGATATTTCGCGTGCGGAGCTTGAAACAAGTAACGCGATAAAGTTTTGAATTTGAGCGGAGGATTTAAAAAAACAGAGGGACGCCACGAGCCTTTCTCAATAAGAATCGAGAGCCCCGGAAAATCCCGCGACTGTTGCGCGAAAACGACGGCCGGGCTATCGATAACTCGCTCCGGAAGTGCTGGGCTATAGTACCGGGAGAGACGACGCTGCTGGCCTAGTTCGAGTCCATTTTTGAGTCCAAGCCGGAGGGCGCCAGCCTTCCGCATCGATCCGCTTTGTAAAACTCGATTTGCCAAATTGGGTTGAATGCCAAAATAGCGGATAAGTGGCCTTCCGTGATTTCGAAACTGTCTGCAGCGATCAGCTGTTTGTCCTCCACCTTCGTTTCTTTTTTTCCCTCCTCTACTCTGTTGGAAGGTTAGGGCAAGCTTTGAGTACTATTACGCAGTTAATGGGGTGTAACTGTGTTTTACTGCCAAACAAATTGCACCGAACGTAACCGTGTCTACAAATTCCAGCGTTCAGTCAGTATTTTTACGTGAAATACGATACTCTTTTTCCTGCGTAATGAAATTTTGTCCCTTCCTACTACATAAAGTTTATGCACGATTTTCTTTTCTTGGAACGTAAAGGGGTCCGTGAAAAATATACTCTGTGGTAATTGAGTATCTTTGAAATGTCAAATAAAATGTTTTTTTTTTATGAAAGCATTGAATCCTACAACGTTATTTTTTAAGATTCTACTTACATTATTTGGCTAGATTTACATTCTTTAGTAAATACATTTTTAGTTGTTTATAGAATATTAAGAATTTTATTTAACAAGATTCAAATTTCTAAATAATCAAAAAATTTTCTTTTAATCTTATTACCTGTTTTCAATCAATTATTTAAGTTTGAATATATTTTTTAAGTTATAAGAAAATTGATAATTTAAAACTGAATTTTTACTGGATTTAAATTTTCAGTAAATATTAACCAAGTTTTGACTCATCTAATAATAGACGCTCTTTTAAAATCGATGAGGCATTCACTTATCCAGCGAAAGCCTTTGTCAAAGACAAAAGCCCAGATAATCTATGTAGCCGTCGTTTAATATAAGACTACCTCTTGTATGCTCAAGTCATTTTTCTTTACATATACGGGCGATGCAATAAAAGAAACGAATCTCGAGAGAAATGTAAAATCCACCTATTTTACAGAACTCGCAGTATCGGGGTGAGAGATTGATTTTCCAGGAGTATTCAATTTAAGTTTTTTTTCGCTTCATTTGAATAGAGGAGAATGTTTAAATTTTTTTTCGAACTTCCATTTGGCTGTGGAAATCTGAAAAATTGTTCGGAAAGGATTTTTCTGCATTTTCCTGGAAAATAAATTTTTATACAGAAATTGAATTTAAGCTGCTTTTAAAATTCATATAAACTGAAATTTTTTTGTCTCAACTGGCTTTTGCGACGATAATACATTGTTAACCGTAGTTTCAGAGTTTTATTATTCTCATTTATAAAAATATTATATTTTCAAAGTTAAATTAATTACTTTTTATTTAATGTGAAAACTGCACTTATTGGTCCTCGAAGTTCGAAGGACAATCAAAGTTAAATTGCAGTGTCTAGTTGTGAATAATCCTCTTACCCACTGCATTCAAAGTTACGTAATACAAATTTTTAACTTAACTAAAAAAACTGTTATGTCCCGCTTATTTTTTTATTTGATGAAATGTAAAAAGAAATCATGTTCACCTAGCGATTCGTCGAAAAGCCCCGAAAGCCTCCACAAAAATATCAATAATTTTGCTCGGGCGAACGGCTCAATCAGCAATCCAATATATAGGCTCTAAATTAAAAGTCCAAATCTAGTGGATGCAGATCAAAAGTTCGGCACGAATCAAGCAAGTTGTACAGACGCGGCTGAGCTCCGTTTCAAAGGGGAAAATCACCAATGCCACCGAGCGATAAATACTTTAGAGCAGAGTGGCGCTCGCAATTAAGAGGCTCGGCATTTTCGAGCTTCGGTTCCTATGAAAAATGCACCTGCACTGGACATCTGCCTCCCTCTCTTTCATCTTTGCCTCCCTCGTGTTTGCACGAGTCATTACGCGGAATATATATATATATATATACATATATATCGGAGATAGGATTGCGCGCCTCGAGCTTTATTTACGAGCGCCGAGTGTCGTTGCACGCGCGAGGACCGATTTATCGAGGCGGGGGGGAAAGTTCGCGCGGGAAAAAAGGATAAATGCCGCCGAGCGCGGAAAGTTCGGGGATCGAGCTTTTTTGCTCGGGGCAAACGATACATTAGTACCGAGTTGAAAAAGTGCCTTGCAAAGATTGTGCAGACGATTCTTTTTTTCGAGCAGGAGTTTACAAATAGTCCGATATTGCAGAGTGCTTTATGGGAATAAGCGTTTGCAAATATAATTGGAAATTGGCGATTGCTAAATCAGTACGTAAGTTTCATTAAATTAAAAGTTATGAACAACAAATTGTTTTAACAGTTTGAGCAAATATGCCTTATAAGGCAATGAAAATATGTTTTTCCGATTTCAATATTTTATTAAAATTAAAAAACGTATAATGAATTAAAAAATAATCGTTTCAGTGATGTTCAATATTCAGTGCTTTATTTGTCAGAGCGTAAAAATCTATTTACATTTTTTAGCATAATTTCATCGGAAGATGTATAATAAATTGGTCAGAATTAATTCCTGCTAAGTAACAATGAATGTTTTTAAATTCAAGTTGGCGACGATTTCGAATCGACTCGTGTATAAAACAAAAGTTATTTTGCCGAAAACAGATGAGGTGTGATATTATGCATGAAGCGTAAAGTGGGAGAAAATAAGCAGCAGCCGTGCGAACTCGTTTGGGACGACGTCGAAAAAGCTGAAGGGCAAGAGGGCAAGAACACAGTTCCGGCTTTGTTTATTGGGCACAGTCAAGCTGTCCAAAGAGCATTCGAAATAGAAATGCTGGAAGATTAATGCGACGACGAGACTTGCGTCGCCTATACGAGTTTTGCTCTGGATTTATATTTGTAAAGTATTCCCTTGGCGAAGGAAAGCGCGCTATTTTTATTTTTTGAGCGTTTGGAAATAATTTGCTAGACAATTTTTTTACGCGGGCGCATCTCGTATTATCGGAACGAAGTAATAAAAACAAAAAATCATCTACCGCTTGAAAAATCTTTGCTTTCTTAGAAGCAAGTGAAGTATCAATTTTATCTCAGTAATTGACAGTTCAGTAAGTGATTTAAACTAAAAGATGTTGCGTAAGGTTAAAGCAAAGTAAAAAACTTTAATATTATCTGATCAACGATCAATATTTAACGGCCTTTTTGAGTTATTGCCGTTTTGTCTGATATAAAAGCAAACGATTGTAACCAATTTTCTAAAGTATGTTAAGTTTATGCTTTTTTCTGCGGGGACAAACTTGCATTATCCTAAAAAATTTAGGAGAAAAAATATAGTAATTTTGACTGAAAATTTTTCTCAGTGTATTTAATTATGAGTAGAGGCACACATAATCTTTCAAATTCTTTAAAAGTAAGAAAGCTAACTCAGTTTTCATTGTTTAATAAATTCCTTCAGATTACATATTCAGAGGCACACATAATCATGCTTTCAAGAACCATGTTATTCCATTCCACACGAAATTTTTGTGCAGCAATCGGGTTAATGCTTCGAAAATGCTTGTCAATCATGTTTTCGAGAAGGTTATCAGAGCCAATCAACTCCTTTTACGACGCCAAAAACACGCTAATCCTCCTGACTGATTTTTTTTTTATCTCCTAATTACAATTTTCCGTGCGGTACGATTGACGTTGGAGGTCTGCCAGATATGGAAATTTTTTTCTCCGACTTGCCTTGATTTCTTCAGGATATAATCAAAATGTTTTTATGGCCTTGGTAGATTTTATTACCCCAGTGAAAATTACCGCTGGTTCGCACGTATTGTGTTTCGTGAAAGTATTTTTCGCGATTAAACTGCGGTAGTCTTGCGTTAATTTTGCTTTAAGTTTGAAGAGGAGATTTAAGGGGACTATAAAGGCAATATTACCGTAAGTAATTGCACGAGGCAAGTTTTACCTATCATTACTGGGACTCCATCTTTGTCTTCACGTCGTTAGGTTTTACATAACTGTGACTATTACTTTCGTCTCGAACTAGAAATTTCTAAAAAAAACCTGTGTTTCTTCAATAAATTGTTAAAATTAAATGTGCACGACGTTTGACTTTTTTATTTGAATTTTACTTTTCATGCTTTTAAAGCATATGCGTCCCTAAAAGAATGCATGTACTGAATGCCAAAATTCTGTAATATAAAGATAAATAACTATTGTTTCTATATTTTATAGTTTCAGAAACTTGTAACAAAAATTTTACCGAGTATTTCAATATACTTGAAAAAGTGAAAAAGATAATCCTACAAACAAAACTGGTTTAAACATTTGTTTAACAAAAAATATATCTTACTCATTTATATTTTTGATAATTCAATTTATATTTATTAAAAAATGCATAAATCAGCGCCGAACAAAAAAATGAAACGATATTGTAAACTAATTTTAAGCTACAAATTATAACTTGTATTTAAATCCAAGCCCAACCAAACTGTTGACTGACTAGATTAATGCCGCTCACCCCGGCTAAACAACACTTTCCAAACTCGACAAAAATTCAGCGGCCACATTACACTCTATCTTTCCACCCCTCCGTCCGCGAGAACTAATTCTCCACCGCTGCGCAACTATGCAAGTTGCACGGAAGAGGGGGGGGGGTGAATTTCTAACGAGCACCTGGGTAATAACTCGCGTAAATCACCGCTCGCGAAATTCGGCTCCGCCTCGGCGGTGACCCGGTCGATAATTCGAGCTGGAGGAGGAGGATCGACTTACCTCTGGCATGATGGACTGTCGCGATCCGCTGGAACTGCCGCCGCCCGAACGGTCCTGGCTGGACAGCGCCAGAATCAGGAGGGCCAGCACCCCGGCGGCCAGGACCGCTCGCCGCAGCCCCGCCAGGACATGCCTGCGCATTGTCATCTTCTCCCTTGGCGAGCTTTTCCTTCTGTACTCATACCGGACTGTGGAGAAGAGAGGTGGTCTCGTGTGATTAATCGTGAATGGAAATGGAAGTTTTTGTTTTTTTAGTTAAGTCTAACTCTTTGTTTTACACTTATTATTATTTCTGTTTCCACGATATTTAATCCATTTTTTTCATTTCTTATATTTTAAATACTTTAGTCTAATAGTTGTCTGGTAATTTTCAGAAAATAAATTTGTTTAAGCCACGAATGCGTTCGTTAACTTGTATTCCACTTTTAAAAATCTGAATTTCACATTTATTGCTTCCGAATTTTTTTATCTTTATTCAACGTCGTCTTGTTTATGATTCCTTATGGGTGCTAATCTGCGAGAGGGTCATCAATGTGTCTTGTTAATCAAAGTACATGTCTCTAGCTCAGTGGGGCTTGTTTCGATCGGCAGAGTAGACCCTTGAATTCGAAGTCAAAATCAATTCCCTTCACTCTTTCCAATTAAGCCACCGAAGACCTTGACTCCTCCCACTCCAAAGTTATACTAAGTTGATTACCGATAAAGCGCATACTTGATTAACCTCGGTATAAGCTCGAACCCCAAATATTTTTTTTAAAACATGTTTCCGAAAACTCCGAACTGACGTTGATTTGAATCCACACTCTAATCAATGTTTTTCCTAGAAAGCAAGATCTTTATCAGCTGAGTTAAACATCATTGTAATATTATTATTAAGTATATTCCTCAAATAGTTAAAGACAATCGATTAAAAATTAGAGCTATGAAGTTATCTGATATATTTCTTTGAACTTATAGTATCGCCAGAAATTACAGTTAAAATTTTTAAATTATATGATTATTAACTTAAAATGTATGAAAAACATGAAGAGACATCGGCGTTGTTAAAAAGTATATTTTCAAGAGCCTTATTTTAAGCTTTCAGCATTTTAACCTAACCAATTTGAACCACTAATTTTATGAATAATTCATAAGTGAAAATAACAAAACTTTATCGATTCCAACTAGCAAAATTTCTTAGAAAAAGAAACTACTCTATTCTCTCGGTAGGAAAGAAGAGCTTTCCAGGATTACGAAATTTCAATAACTGCAGATGAAATTACGCAAGAGCTGTTTCTAAGAGTATAAACATAAAAATTAAGGAGAGAAATTGAAAATGGGTTATGAAATAGAATAAAAGTTTTTGTTATTACGTGTTTTTATGTTTTCGATAGAGAATCATTATTGAAAATATATATTTCTAAGTATAAAATTCTAGGAATAACAATTTTAAATACTTATATCTGTTCAGATACTTCATAAACTATGAATGATACAAGAAACGCGAGATGAGCAAAAATATAACTTGTTGGAATTGACAAAAGCTCGTTAATTTTTAAAACTATCTAACGAACCATAACTTTAATAATTTATGGCGTTGATTGTAGAAGATATTTTTCTCTGCATTTTTACGATCTTTCCTCGTGCAAAAAGGAGAATTTTAAAATTTAAATAACTGATGAATAATTTATTATGACTGATTGCACTCTTTGAAAAAGGAAGCTCGTCTTTTGTTTGGATTCAAAGTTAGGTAAGAAAATCGTCCGCACTTCCCGAATTAAGCAATCGTCCAGGTCTATTAGCTTCATTTTTTAAATACTAGTCACGTATTAAAAGATGCGTACGGGGCATAAATTGCTTGAAGCCACTTGATCAAAATTATAATTGATGATGCTATGACGAAGTTTTCTAACTATAGAGAATTATGATTGGTATGTCACGTACATTACTAAATGTCCAATGTAAATAATTGATTTGTAAATAGTTAAAAAAAAATTTTTAAAACAAAACAGTAATCGATTAAAATAAGTGAATGCAAATTTGGGCATAATTTGGTTTGGCCCCGGTTCGGTAAATAAATTAATTTTCCTATAAATAAAAAGATAATTAACAATTAGAGACATGCTACGACACGAATCTTTCCGGTACGTTAAATTTGAAGAATATTTAACTGAATACTTATAAACCGTATTTAACGCGAAACTATATTATTCTGGTACTAATGAGTTCACTATAAATATTTCATAACGCTTCCGGCTCGGGCACTTTGATATTTCTGCAAGTAAAGCAATGCTTCAGTGCAGTCTGGCGGAAATTAAACCTTCTGCTGAACTAAGCATATTACTTGACTGTTAATACGCAATTCATGCTGCAATAATAAACTCCGTATAGTGTCACGCGATCTCTTCTTCTTGCCGTTGGTTGAAGTTACACTAGATATTTTCATTTACATATTTTACTCGATACATATCGCTCTTAACAATCTCTTTATTTCACGATTTGTTGTTTGTGAAATAAACAATGAATTATGAACGTCATTTCAGATGCCAGGATTAACAGTGCATTACGGATTTATATTTAAAAGTTTTTCGTATGTTAATGGATTAATACATATTTATTATAGTAATCTATAAATGATTGACTAATAAAATACAGATAAAGCTCTAAACGGAAACCAATAAAAGTTTTAAATATTTCAAAACTGTATTTTAACTCAAACTTTTGAATTGCAACTAAAATGAATGTTTTTTCGTCTTTAAAAAGTTAATAATGAGGAGAGGTCCTATATTAAAAAAAAAAGAATTAAATTAACAACAACGTCAAATGTAAACAGTAATTTATACTATATCCCTCTCAATTGATCGCGATTAAATTTGAAGCCCAACGAGTCCTATCTAAACTGACGGAAAACCCGGAGGCCTCTACTTTCGTCGGAGATTATTCAGTTCAAAGCGATAGCGAATCGTATTGGCATTCGATCATTCGGAAGGCAAATCAGTCGGAGCGCAACCAAAGCGTTCGGCACGTGTTGAATTTTCTCCAACGCGGCCGTTAATTAAGCGTCGGTCGTAAATGCATATAGACCGACCCACACAGGGAACATTTGTCAAAGTTTCCGTTACCCTGCGCCCATTGTAGCGGCTGCGTTTCTTCCGGAGGATTATTACGTTTGCTAGAACAGCGATGGTTTCGCGTATTTTTAATTGGCTGAAAAGGAGAATCCCCGAATCATACATTACGTCTTTTGATTGGTTTAGAGTTTACGTTTGTTTGTTTTCAAGAACAAATATACCATTTTTGGGTTGTTAACGTGTTAAATGGCTTCAACGGGTATTATTGTTTCCGGAATCGGTATTATAATTAAACATAAATTATGTACGTTGATTCATAAACAAACAAAATCGAATGTGAAAATTATATTTAATAATACTATTTTAAAGAACATTAAACTTCTTAAATTTGTTAATCTCCTTGAACGATCATTGAGTGGAATGAATGATCAACCTAAACACACTTAAACTGACTTTAGTCATTCTTAAACTCGCATTTAGAGAACATAAAGAATAATATTGAATACTTGGATTGCTGAAAATATAAGTTGACAACATCTCTCTGAGCTACTTGGCACAACTATTTTGAAGATTTACCTACTTCATAGTCAAAAAATAATTTATTTGATTTCCAAATTTATCATTTCTAACCTCCTTTGAGATTTAAAAATATTAAATATTTGAATTTTCCACTATTACTACTTATGGCAAGATGTGGTTTGTACACATAAAAATCCTACACATATTAATTGTATACACTTTAGCATTGGTGAAAATTATATATAGATATATCGAGCTATGCTAAATTGTGCACAATTCTTATGTGTACAAACCATACTTTGCCCTACTTATTAACTTGAGCATTTATTTAAATTTCTATTCTGAATAAGCTGAATAATTTGGTGCTCGTTTAATGTTAATAACAAATTTTAGTGGAATAGAACCAAATAACTAGTAAATTATAATTTCTAGAGCACGTAGTAGTAACTTTACTAATAATTATGCATGCACGTAACATTTGCAAATGCTGCTGAGCAAACTTCGATTTAGTATATAAATAGAGGTATTAGAACCTGCTAATTGCCCCAAGAAGTTCAGGCATAAATAGACATGCGTGACTTTCACACCCTTGAAGTTCAGTAGACTTGTCAATTTAATACCTAAGATCTAAGTAAATGCCGCGCCATGCAGCGAAGGGCTGAAGGACATAGTTGGATTTAATTCAGCGCAAAATTGGAACCTTGAAATCGATTTAGGAATAACTTAGTTTTACTGATTTTGAATCTTAGCACGGAATAGACCAGTCGGAAGTTGAAAAAGGAGTAACGAAGCCTAGAACAAAATTAAATGAGCTTTTTTATTCGTGAATTAAAGGGCCTATTTATTTAAAAATTAATATTATTAATAGGAGCTTAAATAATGACATTTTCGTTTTTTAAATTTTGCTGAAAACTTTTAATACTTTCAAATCAGAGAAAAGAAAATTACTGAAAGGATTCTTTAACTTTTGTAGAGTCAATAGGTTGCATAAAACGAGGTCGTTAGGAATCGATTGATGAAGAAATTTTTAATTAAATATGACAATTTTACTCAAATTTAAAAAATCCATTTTCTTAGATAACCTCGAAGCTTAATTTTAATTATACATGTATAAGATCTCTAATTGAAATCATAAATTTTTTACATTTGCAACAATTGTAATGTAACAAGTTTTTTTTTCTATTAAATTTAAAATTTGTCAGTTATTTACCTTCTTTTAAAAAATGTTTAATGAAGATTAGAAATATGTCCTGTCATAAAAATATTCTTATCAGCACTTGTTTTGAAGGTAGAAATTCAAACAATGAATCATACCCTTAAAATTTTAATTGTTCACAAATACTGTAACCTGATATTTTTCATGCTGATAAAATTTTATACTCTAAAACAAAATAACTAAAATAACGAAACAAAGAAACTTAGCCAAAAACTATAACTTTTACCATTTCCAATAGAATCAAAATTTCATTCTCATTATAAAAGTCTCTGAAACTTCCATTAAAGTTCCTAGAAGAATGAATTATATATTCAAACTTTAAGGAATTACGAAAATCTTCATAACTAAGAAAGTTCTTTACCTGGGAACTAAGCTCCAGAAAATCTCAGGGACACAGAAGAAAGTAATATTCACGAAAACGCATTTAAATTTTCTTCTATCGTGAATCATATGTGTCTGTAACAAACTAAGAGCAAGTCTCACAAAGTTTCGCACGACCCAGAAAATAATTACTCATTTCATCGTGCCCTGTGCCCTAGAGAATAATTAAAGATCATTGGTCTGTTCCCCTTTTCCTCTTATAACGCTTGGAAAAAGCGTTTTGTGTTAAATGCTTTGTGAGAAATCTAAAGAGTAAAAGTTTTTGTCTAAAATCTGTAGATACTATGAAATAATTTTTAATTTATAAATTGTTACTTGTATAAATTAAATTTTAAATGATAATCTAATTATGTTTGATAATTACATCTCAATGAAAAATAAAATTGAAAAAATTTTTTTATTTTTCCCTAACTTTACTTCGGTGTCAACTAGATTTTTAATTTTGGAGTCCAAGTTAATATTATCAGTGGCTGGATCAATATTGCCTCGATAAAACTTTTATTATTTAGAGCGGACGGTACACTTGCTCAAATTCGAAATAAAATTATTATATTTTGATGTTATAGTACGTTATTTAGCATATATTTCACTGCTTTGAAGATAACAACAATCCAAAACAGACAAGTAGTATAATAGTAGAATACAATCACATCAAAATAATTTGAATTGTTGATTACCAAATTCCCATTGCGATTCCTTTAATGAATTACGTAAATCAATTTTCCGATTTTAATTACTACGGCCATTATTTTGCCATTAAAATAAGCCTCAGAAATAGCCGCACAGATGAAGATGGATCGAAAATTATTTTGCATATTCATCGAGAGTCCTGGCCGCTCCTCTGCGCGTTCAACCTCTCGTTAGTAATTAATTCTATTAAAACCAGAGCCGCTGCATCCTTAGTACCGATCCGAAGCCGCTTTTCTCTCACGCTACAGCAGATTGCGTATAACGATCGAGCTTTAAAGCTCGCAAGCTTATGCACGAACACTGTTTTGTTGTGGTTTTAATAGCATTTTCGACGCCACGGTTTGTTTGCGCTTATTAGGCGCAGTAATTCTTGGTAGTTTACGCTGGATTTTCAAGAATAATTAGGTTCGAACTGCTTTGTTCGTAAACTGCGTTTAGGTTGTCGTTAGCGTTCAACAATATTTGTTTAATAATATCAAATAAATAATTAAGAAGAACTGTAAACTTTCTGCTGTTGATTTTAACACTTCAAAACTTTCAAACAATTTAGTTAATTAGTTAAGAGTTAGTCATTTGAAAACACTTTAATTTTTTATATGCAGAGGTAACCAACGACTATGCTATAAAATAAATTAATACTCAAAACGAATGTACATTTTACTAGCTTTTTTAATTTACTATTCTTGAAGCAATGAAATGTAAATAAAATTTTATGGATTTAAATATTTTGCTAATATAATTTTGATAATTAATCTATATACAATATGCAATTATAATCAATTCTTTATTTTTGATACTATATAAATGAAGTAATGAAAACAGCTTCCATAACTTTATTGAAATTTTAACGTACGTAAAAGATTTTTTACCCTTTTAAATAATCTCTCGTAACACCTCGTAAGTGTATTAATCATCACGATCAATAAATATTTAACAGCCACACAGTCAATCCCACAATCGCATTGACCTGTGCAAATCGCAATAACGAATGCAATATCGCCTGCCTTCGAAATCTCTGTGGAAGATGCAAACGACTGCTGGGTTCGATTCACGGTGGCCTGACAAATTACATCGCGGGAATTCCGCGGCCAACCAGTCAACATATCCGACGTATTCCAAATCCATACGTCCCCCCTTAGAGCTTTATTGTCCATCGGAGCGATTGCGGAGTTGTCCTCGTCTACGATTTCCTGCATGAAAGTACCGGGATCCGGAGTCGTGTATACGTTCACGTAGAGAGGACAAGACAGTTGCGAGGACATTTCCCGAGGCAGCTAAGTGTACCGGAGCAGACCCTCCTAGTTTCCAACGACTCCGACCCGTCCCGCCGTGTTTGGTCGCCTTTAATTTCGAGGAACGGTCGGGCTTTTTTTGCCAGCTCATCCCTCGGGCTCTTTTTCTCCCCCGGAATGTGGTTTTGTTGTGGGTTATTTGTTTTTTGAGGATTTTGCGGGTTTGATATTGAATTTTAGATTGAAATTTTACGCCTCGCGCGGAATGTAATGGGAGTTATTTAAATTTAATGAAATAATTTGAATTGGTTTTATTTATTTTTCGGATTTTCAGCGAAAAAAGATTTATAATCATTTATTGGTCGCTTGTTAGTTTAGTTCAAATATGTACAGTTCAATAAAAGCATTGAAAATTTTCTGTGTAAATTGTTGCAGTGGATGATTCCAGTAAATTGATTCTTTTACGCTCAAAAACTTGCTATGCAAATGTTGCCATCGATGCTTTCCTTAACCATTGCATAAGCATAATTTTTTTCGTTTTTAGTTTCGAATCGCGATTCCGGCAATTTCGAAAATATCATTTCCGCTTATTATTGTAACCGATCGTAATCTACGTTCTGCATTTAAAATTCATTTTCCCGCGTTTATGGCGCAACGTTTAATTGTACGGCAACGTTATATAAACGAAACCTGCCTTTTTTCATCCCATGCAATTAAAAACAATGTCTTTTCTTTTATGGCTTGATGCCTCTTTGCTTATTTGAAAAATATTGTTCTCCGACTTCAAAAGGACAATAGAAAAATGTGCGTTATTGGAAATCTGTCCCAGGAAACATGTCTTTATCTAGTCATGTCATTCCCCTGTAAGTATATCCATAATTAAGAGTACGTAACGTGTATGTACGTCGGCGCGGAACGGATCAGAATATTTATATTTAGATAGTTACGCCAAAGGTGTGAATATGTCCTTATGCTTCTTGATGGCTCGCTTCTTCGTATTTTTAATGTTTCGTCAAACGGACTCAGAAACACTAATTAAAACAATAACCCTGTTTTCATTTTTACAGAGTTACTGACAAAACGAAAAAATGTTTACGCAAGCTTCGTCCCACGAGTATGAAATGAATTCGTACGTTTTTTAGCAAAACTATTTGTGTGCTTAATCAAACCTGTTTTTGCCGATGTTTTTCCATCGAAAAATAAAGCTTGTCAACCGCTATCATTTTTATAGTCGCCAAAAAATCAAAGTGCACTGGGTAAAAAAACAGTTGTCGCGTGTAATTGCGCTTCCGATAACAATCCGTTATCTATGGTATAATGAAAGCTTTAGCGTTTTTTACTATCCGGCACTGCGTTAAACTTTCATTCAAGAGCACGCAGTTTCGGTTTTCCACACATTTCGTCTATCAGCATAAATCTATAGTCTTTACACGCGATTTGCTTCTTATCTATCTCCTATACACTATCGAGCGGATCCAGTAGTGATGTATAGCCAGGGATGCTATCTTGTATGAAAACTTTTTTCTGAGTTATGATTTATTACGATAGACGCGGGTTTTTGTTTATGCCGATAAAATCTAGAGCGGCAACTTTACTGTACCAAAAGTTTTCGATTTATCTTTTGTAAACAGCGTTGAAGAGTTAAATATAGAAAATAGTACAAGTTCGAAAAAATTTGTATCAAAGCAAGCGGTTTATGCAAATATTGCTATGCGTTTACATTATATAAAAGATTTTTAGCATTTCAGCTCACGATAATTAGAAAAACTCAAGTAACTTCTACAAAAGGCAACAGAGAAAACAGCATCAAATCATAATGCAGCAACGTTTTATTCACTTTGCTCATTCCCGTAGAATTTCATGTTTAATTACCTCGCAGTAAATAAAACTGCGATCCAGACTTAACCCACACTCCCTTAAAAGCCCTATTCTTACATCGCAAACAAGCAAACCCTCCCCGGCAAGCCATAAAAAATTAATCCCCTGGCAAACGCGGCGTTCCTTCTCCGCAAACAAATAAATCAATCCCTACGCCCTTAGACCGGCTTGTTTACTTACCTTCACCTGGCATGCGGCGCCGCTGGACGACGCTGTCACAGCCTCATGGGTGCGCTGGATCAGTAGTTCGAAGCCGAGTACGAGTAGACGAGTCTTTCCTTCGTTACTCGAAAGCACGTGTCGCGCGTTGCGGTGCGAGAACACGGGTTGGCCACACACTTCACCGCCGCGACATCGTACGGATGACTGCCGGACGCCTAGCGACGCCGGCGCTTCCCTCTCGCTTCCCCCCCCCCCCCCACCTCGGAGCCTATCCACGCCGCTCCCTTCCGCGCGCTGCAGTCGCCGAGTTGCCGGCTCCTCTATCTTTGGCGATTGTGCATGCGCGCACGCGTAATCGCATTTTGTTTTCTATCTGTCTCCTTTCCTCCCGCACGTGTGTATGTACGTATCGGGTGTGGAGTAGCGATGGCTTCGATTAGTTTACACCACTGCTGGTTAATATTTATATTCGCGCTCTCTAGTTTCCGAGCTTTGCACCTCATCTATTATTTATGCTCTTTTCTCGGAATCAACGTCCCTGATCCAATATCCTGCTCCGCTTATCCTCTTTTCTCTTAAGACAGTTACCTTCTTTCTATGCACCTCGCAAATTGGCGCCCAACCCGTGTCTCCCTTTTGTCGCTTTAAGTCTACCCCGATTCTTTCTCCTGATACACTTCGCGAATTGGCTCCAAACTTTATCTGCTTTTTTTGCCTCGTTAAGTCTAGCCCGGTTCTTCCTTTATACACATTTTGCGAATTGGCGCCCAACCGTAGCCGTTCCTTTTGTTTCGTTCGACCCCGATTCTTCTGGAAAAACTAGCTCAGCGTTAACATCCCTTTATCAAACAAGAATTAAAGGTTCAAAGACTCCTGCGAAACATCTCTTTTCCCGCTTTGGTCCAGCATATAATACCTTTGGTCGTATCGTCTCCGTGTCATTCTCGCGCGGGGATGAGTTGCTGCCGCTGCCGCCGCCGCTGTCACCCCACCCCTCTCCCGACCGGCGGCGCACTTTTTCGCGGGTCGATCTGCACTCGAGAGAGTTTGGCGAGCTCGCGCGCACGCGCAGAGCCGGTAGATAGCCTTGTGCGTCGAGCGGCTTCTGACCCGGCTTACGGCCGCAATAATAGATGAGATTTGGGCGACGATCGCATGCACTTTAAACCTCGTATTCCGGGGGCGAGCTCGGGCGCCCGCGGCTCTAGTGCCGCACGAGTTTCGCCCGATTTCATCGGTGGTTCCGAGCCGATAAGGGTTTTATGGCTTTTTCGGGGAATCTGATTGTTTGAAAGATTGAGCCGCGTACTAAATCTAGATAAACGCCTGTTTTTTCTATGAAACTTTAATTCTTGGGTTCTAAGCCGATTGATTTCGTGTTAAACGTTAATAAGCCAATTACTGGAAGTAAGAATAATTGAAGCCCTTGAATAGATTTTCAGAAATAGTTTTTTTTCGTTTGAGAATGAGAAGTTAATGAGTGATTAGAGGCAATAATTGAACAAAACTTAATTTTTAAAAATTAGTTATTTATTAGCTTAAAAACTTTTAATATAATTTAATTGCATTCGTAATTTTTAAAATGAAATATTCCCTTTTTTTCGTTCGAATTTTTATAGCTCTGAATTTGCAGATCTGCTGCAGTTCATTGTTCAAATTTACAAAAGAAATCAACCGTAAATTATCAAATACAAAGCCCATCATATTTCTTCACGAGAGTTTAACAAAATTTCTTGCTTTGCATGCAAAATGTATAGTATTACGGAAAATTTCTGGAAATCAGTATTATTATTATAGAGAACTTGATGTTTTACTTTCAAATTACAAGAGAGCAAATCAAAGTTGTCCAAGTGCGCTATTACTAGGCTTTCTTCGCTGTGATTACAGTCGGCGCTTAACATGCGCTTGAATCTCGCCATTCACCTCGACATCTGTCTGTGAAATCGGAGACGCTCACTTACTTGGATTCCGTATTCTATTTCACAAAACAGCAGTTCTGAAAGACGAAATTTTGCTCTGCTCAGCTCCTCCGCCGCGGACCTCAAAGAAATCGAGAAATACGGTTATACACAAAATAATGCATTACTGCAAAAGAATCTTTTGCATTTTTACAAATGTTTCGTAAATGTTTTTTTCATAAAGATAAAATATTAAAAAAATGTATATTTTAAAATAAGTTTCTTTATAATTAATATATTCTTGAATTATTTAAAGTCAAAACGTGTTTTACAGGCTTTCATATTCTTATACTGCCAAACAGAATTTATTCAAAGGTCACAGAGGTGCAAGACATAACAATATTTGATCTCTCAAAACTCCTCTAACACACATATTTTCTTTTGGTTATCTGCAAGTAAAGTCCAAGTGTCGAACTGCACATGAGCCAAGTATTCTCTTTAAAACGTAATCTGATAAAGTTATGTTTGTTCAACGCGGCGAGCTCTGCACTAAGCTTCGCTCTCCACTTAAAGTCGAAACTTAGACGTGCACAGTGGGATTTACACAGACATTGCACTTTTGATGTACGATTAAAAAAATTAGACGTATATTAAACTAACTTAGTCACTTCATAAGCTCATGATCAAACCATATGCATATTCTGTTGCTAATTTTTTACGCCGTAGCCGATTTTATTACTCCAGCCGTACTCAAGGATTCATGGATACGCTAATTTAATATTAAGCTAGAGTAGCCAATCTTGGTGCCTCCTGACGTTATAAGATATATCGATATGAGACTAGTGGCATAATTTGTTGCTAAACTGTTGCTCTTCTGAAGTGCAACCATCAATTTGCAAAACTCACCATAATAGGTCAGGAGATACAGAGTTTGTTATCTTAGCATATCCATTGTTTCTCGGGAACGGTCGGACAAACAAAACCGGGTACGGCGTAACAAATTAGCAACAAATTAGCAACAAAATATGCATATAGTCTGACCATGTGCTTATGAAATGGGTGCGCTAGCTTGATATACTTCAAAATTAAAGAGTTTGGCTTTTTTACGAGCTAATAAAGAGAGGGATGCAGCACAGTTCATCGAGGAAATTCAATCAAATAAGAACCTAGTCTGTAAATATGGTGCTAATTGCAGAAGCACAGGTACTGGAGAAGACTGTATTTACTGTTTTTGCGAGGATAAAAATATCGAATTATTTGTGGGACGGGAAATAATCAAGCCTGTGGGAGATTGGTTTAATTTTCATATGTATGCGTGTTCCCTGAGTTGAAATTCTAATGCACACTTCCTGGATTAAAATACCAGACTTGTTCAACTGCAAGTGAAATTCTGTGAATATGAGCAAGATTTATTTTCTGTTCTGAGAAAATGTCTAATTTAGACATTTTTATGTTTGTTCAATAAATTTAACTGATTTTCTTCTTAATTCTTTTATCTAATTTTTTTTTTCTTGAACACCAAATAAATAAATACACATTAGGAAAAATTTCTTATAAGAAAAATGCATCTATAATCAAGAATAAATAACAGCAAATTAAACAAAAATTTTACAAAATGCTAGTAAAATTCAAGGTACAAAAATTATATTATGTTAAAAGTTTAAAATAAATTATTCCTAAAATACTTCTTAATATTAGAAAATTTTTAAATTATATAAATTGTTAAAATTGTTAAATAATTAAAATTATTATGTCTATATTTGGACTCAGAGATAAAGTAAATAATTTGAAATGATCAATGATTTCATTGTCTAATAATTTATTTATTTTTTCGAAATTTTGATCACTTAAAGGAAATATTCACTCAAGTCAGACGTCGGGTTATTGGGTTATTGGGTTCGCAATGAATTTTAAAATTATACAGTTAGAAAATTAACAGATCGTAATAGAAAAATTTCCTTCAACTACTTGAATAACTCTCCAAGCGATCCCCCTTCCACCGGCGCGATCCTCAATTATTCCGATAGCCGTGATAGCCGGCTTGTTATACCTAATGTCCGACTAATTTCAACAATGATCCGTCTTGCAAGAAGCCGGCACGGCGTGTCTGCGCTCCGTGGCCTGGATCCTAAGCATCTCAGTGCGGAGGCGCGCAGTTCTAAATCTGTATAAACACGCGTGAATCACGGCCGCGAAGAGCTCCAGGTTAAATGCGGCTTTCGGCTCCTGCTGTCACGACTAGAGCGCAGCGAGTCGCTCTCGAAAATGATAAGTCGTAAAGTGCGAAAAACATTGCTGAGGGCATTGCTAGGTCGTCGGACTTGTGAGAGATATATGGGGAAGGGGAGGTTAAATTTGAATGGAGGATTTATGCAAAATCTAGTTTTCCGGCTTCGGCTGCGAATGATTGATTGTGGGTATTGGAGAATATTTTGGTATTGTTGTAAGGCAGTTTAGATTGTTTTTTTTTTTGTTCAAATTCTTGGTGTGTGTTTCAGACAGTTACTTAAAGCGATACAAAGCTTGAACACGTTTTATTATTTTAAAAATATTTGTTGAAATAATACTCTGGCATTGTCAGATAAAATGTGTTTATTTCAAATCTTGCAATTTTTAATGGTAAAATTATAGAAGACATAGATAATCTAGTAAATTTCAACGAAACTTAATTCCATATTTGCATTTCCTGAATAGGCAGTCAAGACTAAAGATAACTAGTTTTCAAAATAAACTTTTCGCAAAGAAAACGAGCATGAGGGGAGTATAAAAAAGTTTAACAATCTAATTAAAACCATTGCAAAGAGTAAAGCTTAGAACAGCAAAGTACAATAATTAAGCAAAAAAGTTTTCAAATTCTTAAATGAAAATTGTTTCTATACAAACTGTGGTAGACACGCTAATTTTACACTTGAAAAATCTCAACTTCATACATTACTATCCTCATTTCATTATTCTAAAAGAAAGCCGTTTATACATTCATGTTTTTACAAAAACTTGAAAATAAAGAAGCCACGCTAATTATTAATTAAAAAATGCTAAACACAATCGCTTATGAAAATCCTTTCAAATTTTTTACTCGCGGATTAGCAATTAATTAAACAATTGCGTAAAATCTCAATGAGCGCTAATTCGCAATCGCTCCTCCTTCGTTTATTCAGCTCTCCGCTCATTCCTCCCAATCGCCCCAGCAATTGGCATACGAGCGCAAGAAGCGTAAAGCAGAGAGCCGTAAAAATGCTCGATTCAATCGACTATGAACGCGCAACGCCGAGCCATTGTGCATATAATCCACGAGGGTGCAGCTTCGTCCTGTGCAGGAAGAGCGACGCGCGGCCGCGCTTTATTCGAGCTGGGAGCGCCGCCCGGCCACAATCAAATGCAGATCGCTTTTTGCACGGGCCCGTTTTGTCCGGAAAGGAAGCTCGCGCGAGGTCTTGGCTGGGACGGTTCGCATTCAAGTTGCTAGTGTTTATTTGTACGCGCATGCGAGATTATTTTTGAGCCTTCGTTCAAGTGCGCTAAAATGTGCTTCTTGGCGAGACGCGAAGATTAAGATATTAGCAAGCCATTTTATTTCTTTAATTAAGTTTTGAGTTTAATCGAGGCATAATTTTAACGTTTATTGCTGTAGTTTTTGTCTTATTAATTTAATTAGCTAGTTACATTTTATAATCGATTTTGTTTTTAATTTTTTATGCGAGAAGCTTTTTTTTATGAATTTTATTAAACATTTTTGTTCATTGATGGCATTTTTTTTATATTCTAAAGTGTTAAAAGTTAAAATAATTTTTAAAGAAAACCTATATATGTTGTTGGGACCAGACTCAGCCTAATAGTAACCATAATATTTTTAACGTGAAACATCTTTAAAACTCTAAACGCGTTTCTAAAAGCAATGTTTTTAAAGTCGTTTAGCAAAATGAAAAAAAGATTAAAAGTTTAATTTAATGTTTTATTTAAATTTTTTCCACCCGTAACTAAAACATCTACCCGTCAGGTTTCCAACTGAAAATAAATAAAACACAGTGAATTCGTCGTGTAAGAATCAGCGACGAGGCCCATAATCGAATTCCCCTAAAAAGCAGCAGCAAAACAAACACGCCCGCAGAACCCGGCAACTTTCCCGATTCCCCGCGCTAATCAGCAAGTCCAATCGCAACCCATCGGTCGGACCGAGGCGCGAAATTCGTACTGAGAAAGTTTTCCTCGCCGAGAGGCGTGAACGAGCTCGCAAATGAAATTACGGACGTCCAGAAGCGCACACATAACAGTTACGCGCGAGCTTCGCCGGCGAGCTTTATTTATACTCGCCCACCCCCGCCACGTGTCACCTGAAAAATGTAGCGCTAATGCAGTGATTCTGCCAGGGGAGGCCGCTTTTACGAGTTTTACGGCCAAGGCAATGTTCTCGGATGAAATTGCGGGCTGTGGTGCCTCTTTGTACGGGATTATGATTGCTGTCGGAATAGCGAGATTCTGATCGCGCTTAGGAATGCTTCGCGCCTTGAGGAGAGAAAGTGTTAAACTTCAGATAGATTGGATTAGATGTTTGCTTGTAAAAGTTCTTTTGAATTCTTACAACGAGATATTTAATTGTACTTTTAACATTTATAAATTATTGCTTAATATTATAAATTATTAAAAGTTTGTATTTTTAATTGTTGTTTTATGCATTAATGACCTACTATAAATTATTCAACATTTATTATTATCGTTTGCATTATGCGGTTCGCACAATAAACAGAGAGATTAAAGCATTTAACAATTCAAAATGAAATAATAAATATCAGAACTGTTGTAATCAAAATATATCTACTTACATAACTAAGCTTTATATTTCATTCAAATAATATTAATTTTACAGTGCATTTACGAATGCTGTATCTCTTTATCTGAAAAAATCTGGGAACGTAGTGTTCAGCTCTGTACTGATTTTAAACTTACTTTTAGTAATTTATTGTAATATCAATTAATAAATTAATAATAAATATAGTTATATAAATATTTGCAGTTTTAACTCTCATTCAGAGTTCAATGGATATTAAACTGATTTGAATAAAAATAAAAACAGAAATACTAATGATTAACAATATCATTTAATTGAAGATTGAGATTTTTGGTCTAAATCAATTAAAAATAATAATATAAATATTTTCTGGTCAATCAATTAACTAATTTAATTAATTATCCAGAACCCTGCCCTCTATTAGAACGTAGTAAATTTCGTCTGAATAAACGCTACATCAAAATCACGTGCTCGGCTTTTCGAATTCTCAGTACGTTTACGATTTCTTCTTTTAGACTATCAACTTTGCGCATTTTCTTTTTCGCTCGGCTGCGATGTTTCAAATGAAAAGCGAGAATTTTAAAGGCAAAAGAGGAAAAGTTTTTGTATCACGTTTGGTGTAAATATTAGCTTTTCGTTAGGAGCGGAAGTACGGTTTGTGATGAAGAGCGAGTAAGCACTTAATTTTAACGATAATGCTTCTACACTTTTGAAATGAAAATTTCGCTTCGCCGAATTAGCCGAGATGTTATTTACCGTGAAATTTTAAGCGCGAAAAGCTAGACTCGGTTTCTTTTAAAATATTTTCTGATCAAATTTAAAATAATAGAAGCTGGATATTTTTTATGTGCAAACTTTTTAAAAGCAGCATTCATGTATATACTATATTTTGGAAGCAAATGAAAAGTAAAATTGTAACTTTGTAGCAGAAGATTTCAGAGCTAAGAAAAGGGAAATGTAATGAACTTTTAAATAAAATTTCCTTTATCACGTTAAAACTAATAAAACATTTTTAATTCAGTTCATTTAAAATAGAACAGATTATCGTTTGCTAAGACACTCAAAAGCTTTTTTTGAAACCGTTCTCTTATAACTCTCTCTTACACAGTTTATTTTCACAGTTTCGTGCAGATGCCTCTGAAATACCGCAGCCGCAAAGCCTTCCTTGGTTTTCCCCTCGGTTTCCCCAGTTTTTCCCATGTTTAGGTTTTTACGTACGTTATCTTTTTTATTGCCTTCTTTATCTAGAAAGTTTTATTCGCACTCAATTGTTCTTCATACAATTTTTTTCTTGTAATCGGGATGTAAATTATTTTTAATTCTAAATAATAATTTATATTATTGTTATTAAGTTTCGGTATAAAAAAATATCACTTCTAGGGGTTTCCACATTTTTACCCCACTCCGTATATTGTTCTCTTAAAAATAGAATTACATTCTAATAAGGAATTATTGTAAAGATTCTATAAATACATCCCTAAAGTCATAAAACATCTGCTTGAAAATTCTTGGAAAATCCCTCGAGCCTCTCCTCGACTCAGGCGGCAATTTTCCCGAAAAAAGAAATCTCTCCTCGCAGCGGCAAATCATGCAGGACGCGTCTCGCAGATGGTGCATCCTTTGTCTTCCCACTCCAGCCTGCGAAGAGCAGCAGATTGCCGCAGCCGCGCGCTCCCGAAGCTATCGGGCTGCTCCCCGCCCACGAGACTCTTATCTGTCGGCGCGCGGCGACATCAGCTCGCGGGTCCCGCTTATCGATTCTCTCGTTATCCTTTCTGCCTTTCCTCTCTGCGGCCCGGATTCGCGCTCTCGAACTCTCGCCGATTCCGTACTTTCGGAGGCGCGCGGCTAATATAAGCGCGCGAATGATGAAGTGGCTCGCGAAAGATTGTGACGGGACACCGGGGTGGCTAATGACTCGAGCTGCGTTTTGGACGCGGAGGAATTCGTTGCGGGAGTAGGTCGCGGTAGGGTTTGCAGTGCGGTTGTTACAGATGAGTTGACGGATTTTTCGTTGTATTTCGGGATTCCTGCTTTTTCCGGCGGAGATAAAACTATCGCTTTAGTTGAAAAGTGTTAACTAAGAGATTTCACTTGGTAAGCCTGAAATGAAGACCTTGATGTTGTCCACGGATGTAAATATTTTGTGAAATTTTAAATCATCTGCAAAAGTATATTATGTTGATTGACTAGAAACTATACACTTCGCTTTAAAAGTTTAACGACGGGAAACTCGAAAAATCAACATGAATTTTCAGCGTTAATTAACAGCTTCAATTAATTAATTAAAACTGATTAAAAGTTCAACTAAATCCGAATCTCTCCACCAAAATACGGTTCGAATCAATTCTCCGTAAACGTAAACCGCTGCAATAATCCGGCGCTGAATGGTTTCTCGCGAGAATTGCCAACTCCGCGACAGTGGTGAGAGCAAAAGTTATCCGCCCGCTCGGAGATAGAGACGAGTGAGTTGTAGGGAGAGAGAGAGAGAGAGAGAGCGGGAGAGTTCAAACGGATGTTGACCGCGTCTAAGCTCGGTGCGCGAGCGAATCATTAGTTTCCCACCCGATAACTTTCTTCGGCACTCCGGGCGGAGCTGTTACAGATAAAGGCTCGAGCCGTTACTTTTTATCAACTTTTGGCTCTCGAGCGGTCCTCGTGACTTTTACTAACTTGCGGAGTGTCTGCGGGGATAATATTATGCGTAGCCGTTGTCGTTTTTTTATTACAGCTGCTGAGGGAAACTTTGATTAATTTTATTTGAGTTGTCGAATTTTTAAAACATTTTTGAATTTTTTGCAATATTAATATATTGAAGAAAGTTGAGAATATATTGGGATGGAAAAAAATGAAATTATTTATAATAGTGCAGTCCTATATAACAACATGCATTCATTTAATAACTGGACAGCATAATTTGATTAAGAATTTTATATTTTTCAATAAAACCTGCTCATTCAAAATCATATACAGGGTGTTCCAAAAGTATGGATCCACCTAAATAACTTTCCAGGGTCGCATTTTCCGGAAAAATGGTTCAGA
>JAWWEM010052553.1:0-14981 GCA_035582935.1 Ormyrus thymus
ATTATGATATTTGACGCCTTTCAATGAATTTAAAACTGCGAAAAGAATTTGTGATTGACAAGTGTTGGAATTTTATGAAGTTTGGGGCTTCGATAGGGTCATTTGTTCTAGAACTGTTTAGCAACTTAATGCATAAGTTTATAAGCTTTTTGAGCTCTTCATTCAGAACTTCCCTTAAAATATTAAGTTTCCTAATATTTAAAAATATTTTTAATACGTAATGAAAAGTGAATTTTATACGGAACTAAAATTAGATACAATTCAATAAATTATCCTAATTTTACTGCTGTCAATAACTTTATAAATCATTTATTAATGGGATAATTATTTACAAGAAGATTATTGAATTCGTATGTACTTTATTTAAATTTCAAAGAAAATCTTGTATATGTATATTATTTAATCGTAACTCATGCGATTAAAAATTCCTATATCTCTTATTACCTTTGCATAAACATGATATGTTAATAAAGTTGCAAGACTGTGCTTTTTTACTTTTCTTTATTCTACAACTTTCATAAAGTGTTCTACTTCGTATTTTCATCTAATAAACATTCGACTTTGAATACTTTTCTAAATCTTACAATCTATAATTACTTTTCAAATGGTTCCATTACCGAATCGACGAGATTAATAATTAAAAGCCTTGAATAATTACGTAATTTCAGAAAAATCCGTCGCTTTATCGCCCCATCAAGCCGTCCCACTTAACTAACCCAGAAAAAAGTTGCCCCGACCAATTGACCATACACCACTAATAGCGGCGCGCGCTCCGGGATCAGGCTGCAACAGAAAGCAACCTTATTCCATCGATTATCCGTCCGTAATCCATCCTCATCAGCTCCGCGACCTCGGCGTCGCATCTCGTTAAACTCCGCGTAACGAATTCGATTGATTCTCCATTCGCGAGGGAGAGAGAGAGGAAGAAAAAGGGAGCCCTCGGCGCAAACGAGCAATTAGCCGCGGTGTGCTGTACAATTAGCGCGAGCTCGGCCGCACGCGACTGACGTTCGTTCACCGCCGGATCAAAGATCGCAGCTGGCTGCAGTTGTTATGCCGAGGGCAAAAATCCGTTTATAATATGCGCGAATGCTGCGCGCACCGGCACGCGCATTAATTGGTTTGGTTAGTGAAACGGCGCGCATAATGCGCTGCCGATTCGTGCGCTCTGCTGGCTGGCGATGTTCTAATCGCGTAAAGGGAAAGGGGGGGGGATGCCTGTAAATGCTAATGGTTACTCTTGAGCATTGATTTCTGCGAATTTGTTGGATGTAAACGATATTGGCATCGACTGGATTGCGAGTCAAAAGCTTTTGCAAATTGTGACGGGTCATGCGAAATGCTGAAATTATTGTGTCATTCAGAATAATAACAGTTAGATATAATTTACTTATATTAGTGACGCATGATCTTACACGTAAATGAAATCTATAATTTATTACCTTTTCTATCGAAAATCATACATGCTTTACCGTCACATTCACGTTAAAATAAGTTGAAATTTGACAGCAGGTAAACTAGAGCGTCAAGTATCCATTTTAAGGAAGCAAACCGCGCACTTACAGCGTACATTTACCCTCGGAACCAAGTGAGGCATCAGCGGGCGTCGCTCCTCGCAAAACTAAACGATCGCCGATCCTCCGGGTGGCACGGCGTCGCACGCACCTACAAACCCTTAACGCTTTGTTAATCCGGGTGAAAATTCGTTCGGCCGCTCTACGGTGCGCTTTTCGCGGAATTACACTTCGGCACGAGAGAAAACACGAGAACTACATATCCGCACAGCGGAGCGGAGCGCGAGACGAAGTCTAACACGAATATACATGGGATTAGCTGAGTTTGCCGCCCCCCTCTTATGACGCTCCTCTCCGCTTTGGGTGTGTATAAAGGGCTTTGCGTTTTCATTGGATTCTCGAAAAGCAGCGCCGCTGTGTGATATCTTGAGAGAAAGAGAGAGAGAGAGAGAGAGAGAGAGAATGAGTAATTTCGTTTCTGACTACAGAGGCTTTTACGTTATAAATGAGATTACGCTGCTGCTGCTGCCGCTGCCTCTTTTAAAGGCGTGCGAGTTGCCGAGAGAGAATGCGCAAATTCGGCCAGATCGGCAAGGAGCCTGCTCTGGATTTCTGGGTGCATTGTAGTCGTTACTCTTGTTTCGAGAATACTTTTGATTCTGCCTGTGAGAGGTTTCTTTTGTTTATACCATTTGTTACGAGAGTTGCAAATGTTCTCCGAGTTTTTGGACATATTACAATGCGGTGTAGCACAGATTAAGCAGCTTCTGTCGCAGAGCAGTCGGTTATATAGAAAAGCGATCTTTTACAAGCAGATTAGAAAGGCGAATAAAAACGTGACTTGGACCCTTATTCGAATGCTAATTTGAAAGAACGATCACGTTTTTAGTTTTAATTCAATTTTAATTAATTAAGATGAAATTTAGTGATAGGTAACAGTTATTTAAACAGTTTAATGCTGTACGGTCGATAAAATTGAAATAAATAGGGTATGTTATTAAAGTATTAGTAAAGCAAATAAGCAAGCACTTAGATCGCAACAGCAGTGCACGAGTGTCATGTCTTGAAATTTGTTCACCTTTAATTTAAAAAAAAATAAATGAAGTATCCAACAGTCAATCTTTTTTAACGAAACCTCATTAATAAAAATTACGCTGCATAATTGAGGCGCAATTTGCATTTCTCTCGAACGCATTTAAGAAAGAGCAGTTAAAACAATAGCTAAAAATACTGGAGCAAAAAAAGTTCCAGCCTGCGGACACGAGTCCGTCAATCATATACTCGCTCGCATCCTCGTTAACATTTTCGCTCCAGTTTCCCGCAACAAAAAAGTCCACCCTTCCTCCTCCGGCATTCTTTCAAATAATTATCCTCCCCGCGTACTCAGGCCACACGTACATATACTTTCCCCGACAAAAGCTCGAATAATCGTCCGATCGGCCGACGCACAAACAGCGTCTATAATGGAACACAGGCTTAATCAGCTTTCCATTGTAGCCGGAGCTTCCCTCTCTCTCTCTCTCTCTCTCTCTCACTCTCGGCGCATGCGCGCTCGGCTATAACGGAAATGCTGAATACAAGATTAGGTCCGGCCTAATGGGGTACAGTGTCTACTCAGGTCGAAAGCGTGTGTGGGTGTGTGTGCGCCGCGCGACGACGGAGGAAATGCTCGGCGCACGACATAAGGGTAAATAGATTCGAGCGAGGGTCGATTTGCCAATTTGCCGAGCGGAGCCTCCGGTCTTTAGCCCCGCGATTCGCTTGCGGAATTTCACTGTCATCCGATTTTCGAGAGAGCGCCGAGCTCTTTCCGAAAGCGGACCTTTAACTGCCGCCTTTCCACCAGAGAATTCCGAGGTGAGAGCCGAAGGGGTGTTTTTCCCGGTCGATCGGCCGATTCGAAAATTGCCTTTTAGACGGGGCAAGCGGACGGGTTTGAGCGAAATTTATTTTTTTTTTTGCTGAAGCGTGCCCGTTTTTTTATGCTCAGGAATGGATCGTTTTATTATTTTAGACAGCGGGCTGGATTTTGTTAAATGTTTAAAGCAATTCGTGGGTTATGAAAAGAGAAATAGAAAATCACGAGCTGTAATGCGCGATTTTGGTAAAAAAGTGGTCGAAGTGCTACTGTGGATGCACGAATTGGTTTTTTGGTTGATGGAAAACTTGTGTTAACAAAAAGTAAAAGCTGTTCTACTCATCATCAAAAAATAGTCGCGAAACGTTTCGTTCATTTAGATTTTAGAGTTTTTAGAAGATTACCGCTCGAAAGATACCTCGATTTCCCCAACGTGTAGGGAAAGAGAATTTTTTGAATTTTCGATAAAGGCATAGGTCCCAAGGGTATAGCTTTGGATGATAGGATAGATTTGCGGATGCTGTTTGTTCTTAAATCTTCTTTTTTTTGGACGCTCAATAATGTATTGTTAATTAAAAAAACTTGTTTACACGTGTCGGACCCAAAAGTCAATACCGTTCCATTTTTTCAGAAACTCATAAATTCGGTTGCAAGTTAATTTAAAAAAGGCCATTTCGACGGTATTTTTCTAAACTATAGCTCATCTGTTTACATTTCCTTTGTTCGTCCGTAATTAATCGCGTTCCAGTGACGGGACAGACAATGAAAGCAGTCGCACGCGGTCGAGAAACTTTTGACCTATTAGAAGGTGGCAAAGAAAACGGGGTTGAGTATTGCATGGATAAGGAGCGGGAGTAAAAGAGAGGAAAAGAGTCAGTGAAAAAAAAAGTAGAGGGATGAAGCACTAGACCGTTCGAGCTTCAAATACGATTTCCTTTTGAAATACTGCGAAATTGGCTGGTTTTTTGCTGCATCTACAAGAAGTCCTGTAATGAATTCTGATGAATGGCCGCAAAATTAAAAAGAGAGCTGTAGGTGGCACTTATTAGTATTTAAATTAAATGTTACGTTGAATAAATTCTTTTTACCTTTGGGAAATACTTCAAGTGTGTATTTTAGGTATTATACTTGCTTCCAACTTAAATAATTACTTACCAATTTGTTACGACTGACAGAAGTTAATTTGATTTTAATTTTTTATGCTTTTATAATTCTCATTTTTATAAGACCGCAATTTTTGCGTGAAAGGATGAAATATTGACAAAAGGGACTCTTTTGAAACGTACGAGCTTCGAACAACCTCAATGCGCGAATTTCCAGATTAATCCCAAGAAAATTGTGCGCCCATTTCGAAACATTAAAAAAAGCCTCGAAAATAAAAGGAGTCGAGAGCGACCTGAAAGAAAGGGGAAAAATTAATAATTTCTCGGGCGAGCGAAAAATTGAGCAGCGATGGAATCTGCTTACGCGACTCAATATCGCGCTGGAAGTTACTGGTTTTTCATCCTGCCTGGAAAATCCATTGTTTGCGGGAATTCCCCCGGGGACGCTGTAGCAGGTCTAGATGAAGAAAAGTACGGGGCGCAGCCTCGAGGACGTAAAAATGCGAAAGCGAAAGTGATTCGTAGGAAAACAGAACAGGGCAAAGGGAGACCTGAGAAAAATTGGAAAAAATGCTCTGCGAAGTTAAAAGTTTTATTAAAAAGACGGCGAGTTAACTTACCCACATAACTTTAAATTTAAGTTTAAATTTAACATTTAACTATTTACAAGGACGATATTATTTTGTATAAGCTTTGAATATATCTTTAAAATTTTCGTTTAATAATAACAATTTTGACGAGCGAAGAAGAAAAGCTTAAAGTTTCAGTGACAAATGACTTTTGTGAATTTTTAAATTTTTAAATTACTGCACTAATTTTTAAGGTACTTCGTTTTTTTAGTAGTTTTAAAAGCGAGAGAAATAACGGGGTTTTATTAGTCATTATGATAAAAATATGATGTCATTTATAGACCATTTAAATCTTGTTACTGCAGTTAATTAAAAAATTATACGACGCAAATAATTCATTGCATTATAATAATTAAATCATCGTTACTTATTCAATTTCTACCTTTAATTTTAAAAGCGTAAATATTTTTTCACGTCTCAATTCGTTAATATTAATCTTTAATCAACTTCTATGAAATCAGGAATAGAGCTCATAACTGCTGAAAAATCCGAAACAATAGGCACATTTTTAGCTGCTCATCCATTTTGAAAAATCGCCCTAAAAAACAGCGAGGACTCGCAATTATCACGGGAATGAATAACAAAGGCGGAAAAGGCAAGTTGAAACGGGGCGCGCGCAGGAGAACGAGCCGAGGAAAAATAAAGAGAGACGAGCCGCGCGGCAGCCGCCGCGCGCTTATATATTTCACGCCAAAGACGGAATAATAAAGGCCAACTAGGCGAGCATCCGCCTCTCCATACAGGCGACGTTTCCGTCGTGTCGCGCGTCTGTCATGAAAATAAGACGTTTAAATAAAATTATACGTCGCGCGGTATAAAACGCGACGGAGAGACGTGCGTATATGGAGAGGGAAAAAGCACACGTACGCGTACACCCACACGCCGGCCCCCGACTCCGGGACGCCTGTGAAAATGCATAAGGTGTTTGTTCTTGCTTCACGCGCCTGTAGGTTCAAGACTTTACAGCTGCCTCCGGTTTTATAAGGCGGCCTTTTTCGTTCTCTTTCGCGCGTTTCTCCCCTCTAGTTTTCTTTTTCTTTTTCTTTTTTAATACTTGTTTTGCTTTTCGTTTAAGCACCGAGGAATTACCCTTTAAAAATGGCTGTTTAAGCTTCTGCGCGCGTTGATGTTTAATAAAGGAGGCCTCCCATTATTGCCGGAAGGACGTGTATACTGATAAGTCGAGGCGCCGCGCTACAGCATCTGGTAGGAACGCCGATAATAGCCTCGTAATTCGAGAAAAATACGTTAGCAGGAGACTTTTCTTGCCCTTTTTCTAATTGCGCCCGAGGGAATGGGCAATTAGCTTTTAATGCAATTAGAGGCATGTTGATTTCGCTGCCTTTTGTGCGGAGTCTTGTTGAAATAATAATCAGGGTTATTAGACAGTATCGAGCTTGTTCAAGAGTTTCTTTGTGTTAGAGACTATACAGATCTACAAAAACAAAAAGTGATCTGAAGCATGGACTAAGCAGCATGTATCTTAAAAGTCTTAAAGATCAAGATATCTCAAAATCCTGAAGTGATGCAGGAAAACTAAGATCAGATTTGTGCTTTTGTATTTTGCAGGACTCTTTTATTAAGTAAAGGGAGACAGATTAAGCTTAAGGGTATAAAGTCACTTCCAAATATTAAATTCGTAGTATTGGCAAAAAGTAAATTAGATTCCTCTGGTTACTATAGAGGGTTGAAAATGTCAGGAGGAGATTACACTTGATTCTCTCGCAATAATGGTTGCGACATAAATAACAAATTATGTAGCCGGAATTGTATGAAAAGTATGAATTAGGCAAAAGACTCTGTTATGATAAATGATTCTGCTCTACTCTTTATGACTCAGAGTCGTTATATCAGAAAACTAAGTCACAGAGCGTAAGAACTAGAGAACATCAACAAAAGTCGTCAAAGAATTAGATTAACACACGAAAAGTAGCTTTCGCGAGTAATTCATAACAACAAATTTACATAAATAAAAATAGACTTTTTCATCGTCACGAAAAAACATGAAATGCTAAGTAAATACGCCGTAAGAAAATTTCGTCCGCAAAGGACCGTTTTATTGTTAAATCATCTTTGCATTTTCAAACAATAAACCCTGCGGCACGTTATTATCCCCGACATTACGTGGCCCCTCCCCTGTCTTGAATTTCTTATTCAAATCAAAGCCGAAAAGCCCCGGCTACATAATCCATCAGCACTCTCCTGCCAGGCACTTCCTTACGCACTCTTTATTGAAACTGAAAATTAGGTGGCTCTTCGCTCTGCGCTCGGCTCGCTTATCTCTCCCGGCGCGGCGCATAAAACGGCATTTTGCTCGTCCCGCGTCACTGCCGGAAATGCCACAGGTCTATAATATCCATAATTTTACGGGGAAAACCATAAATATAAAGTAGCGGAGCCGCGATAATAATGATGAGTAGCGAGTGACGTCTACTCCTTCTTCTTTTTTCGTGCGGCAATTTTATTAGGGCTGGAGCCGGATCAGCCTCTCTCTCCTTTCATAAGGAGGGAAAGAAGCTCCGAGAGAGGCGCTACTTCGGCAGCCAATATCTCCGAGTGAGACTTAGTTCTGATCCTTCCTTTATATCCACTGAATTTAAATAATGGAGACCCTGCTAATTCTCTCCCAATGGTACTCGACTTTTTCCATCTCTCTTTGTCGCCTCTCTTTCTCTCTTTCTCTCTCTCTCTCTCTCTCTCTCTCTTCTTTCTGCTGGATCTTTTTTAGACGTCGTTTTTTCCTGTTCGGGTCACTTCCTATCTTTACTTTCTTCCGTCTTTCGCTGCTGCGAGATCCACGAGATTTATAGGCTATAAATTGGGATGCTGAGAGAAGGGAGTAAAAAATGCATGTTGGAACACTGTAATTATTTGAAGTCGTCGATATTTTTTTCTCTTTTTTTACAAACTCCGCCTTCGAGCGGAAATTTATGTCTTTGGCACATTATCGATTTTACATATTTAAAATGAATTAATGCGAGAAAGTCAGAGGTGGAATGGGATTAAACTGAATTTGTAGATTGTTCTGTAAGAATACTAATAAATTGAGAGGCGAAATTGAATTTCAATAATATAATTTCATTTGAAGTGAAAAGAACTTTATGTTATTACTACCAAAAAAGTAAATGCTTAGATTTTTTCAATAAATACTTTTCTTCTTTTAAAATTTAAGTATATTATCAGTATAGTGATATATTCTATAGGAGTGAAAGCAGCAATATTGCAATCAAATTAAAAGAAAATACCTATTATGCGAGCTTTGCTTAATTGTATAATATTTCACTTCCGTCTAAAAAATAAAAGATTATAATCGACTTATGAATTACGAACTACATCGCAGTAAGCGACAAATGCATTTTTCGCAATCTCTCGAATGTACATTTGCGTACTACATTATCCCCTCCGTGCAAAACTTAAAATCCTGTCCCCATAAATACACTCATCAATCAATGTCCTCTTCCTCTCGCAAACACGCTCCTACTCTCCCTCTCTATTTTCCTTAAACACACACTCGCGCTTCTTTTTTCCGCGGCGCAGCAACTCTTTAGAGTTGCCCGAGCTCTTATATACACGGCAACTTGTCCCAAGGAAAGTGGAGCGTGACAGGCCAACTGATTAGAGGCTGTTTGTACTTCCTTCCGGGCTTTGAGGACCGGTGCGCTCCTGTTTGCACAGTGGCGCAAAAGGCACCTTCCTCCCCGTGTAAAAAGGCGCGTGTAGCGCTGCGCCGCCAGCTGAATTATTCGGCGCCTCCACCCCCCTTCCCGAAAAAAGGGTGGAGGATGAAAGGGAAACATGCCGAGCGAGGCCCTTCGGAGTCGAGAACCGCGCTGCTTTTAATTTATTATCGCGGTGGGGCAGCGACGCGTTGGGGGTTTTATTTCTGAATTTTTGATGCGCGCGAGTGACAGTTTTTTGTCGGGAGTCCCGTTGCGTTTTTATCTTTTAAGGGAGGATTTTGGCGCTGAGGAATGAATTGCGGGTTCGGCCTTGTCTTCGAACGTTCACGGAATGATTTTGTTTTTATATTTATTGGGGCGCTGAAAATATTCGACAGTCCTTTGGTGAAAACAAAAGAGAATTAAATCTTATTTAGAAAAACTGCATTAGCAACCATTAGATTGATGAATTTAGTTTATATAATTATTTAGTAATTTAGATTTTCTAAAACTAAACATATCAGTTGAGTGTTTCACATAATTTAATTATGATTAGTGTTAATAGTAATCTTTCGAACTATATCCGTTAGTTGATTTATTAATTAAAATATTACAAAACTCTATAGAGATTTATTTCCAATTCTGAAACTTAAGAAGTATGCTTTTTTTACCCACTTCGAACTCTAATTAAACAAAAATAAAGCTTCTGGAATTCGAAAGTTCAAATTGCTTTCGAGCCGCCACAAAAGAATCGCGAACAATCTGCGAAATTGAAAAACAGCAAACCCGCAGCAATCAAAAAGAGGACTTGTCCACCGCAAGAATCTAGGATTAATTTCGCGGGGAATTATGAATTCCTCCAATATCCGCAGTTCAAGATGACCCTTGACAGAATCTCATCTCTGTAAACCTTATACAACAGGTACCGCTATTCGAAACATCCGGTATTTAATTACGACATTCCCCGATCAACTGTCCCCTCTCGCGCTCCCTCCTCGGCAAAACTATTATATTATACAGAAGCTCGTTATCCGCGGAACGACTAAGAAACCGAGACGGAAAACAACTCCGCAAGACGGCCGAGCAATTATCAATACCGACCGATCGATCGTATGCAGACGACTCGTACGCGTACAAGCCAAAGTCGGCGCTCTTGGCGCGTCGCCAGGAAAAATGGCGAATTGATAAAATTCGAGGTGGCGCAATTTCCCGTCGGGTCAACAAATCCTCCCGGCCAATTGGCAAATTGTCATCTCTCTCGTTATTACTGGCCTGTCTCTCGGCTTTTTTTTTCTTCCGAGACTAATCCGCCGCACCCTCTTGTCCCACATTTATACCACGTGCGCTCAGGTCGTTACGTAACACACGGGCGAGGACTGCTTTTTCCTCGAGGAAACTTTGGGGGCTCTTAATGCCGGAGGATCGACCGTGACACATTGGCTTGACACTTTGAATTGGAAGGGCTCGAGCTGTTAAAAAATTGACTTTGGCTTCGCGTAGGAATTTATAAGGATTTTCATTTTTCTAAGTTACCGCCGGAGGGGAGCGTAAAATTTAGCGAAACTTGGAGCGGCTTACGAGTCGTAATTAATTAAGTTGGAGGAGTGCTTGGTAATTTAAGGGTAGTAAAAGTGCGACTGTCATAAAAAGTGAAATTTCAATCTCGTTCGATCCGGTCTTTCTTGAAAATTTGAAAATTCAGGGCATATTTACACCAGCGCTCTTGAGAGAAAGTTCTTTGTTCTTGACTTTGTGGCACAGTTTCTTCAAACGACTTTTATTTTCTTTGGAAAATTCTAAAGAACATGAAATGCTGCAACTATTTTTTATATTATGCCCGCCATATTATGGCGTATTTTATTAAGCTGGCTGTAGCGCATAAAATTTACTTTTGAAAAAAAAGCTTTCGTCTTTTCAATGTGAAAACATTTATAAGTAAGCCTATTTTCAAAATTGAAACACGGTTTCTTTCATGTTTTCCGAGTTGAAAATCTGTAATTAAAATTTTTTTACAAAGACTTTCATCAATCCGTTCCAATTAATCGTCTGCAAAATTGTTAATCCAGAAAAAAATGAAATTCCTATTTGAAAGTGTATCATTGCGAGTTACACGTAAATCCCCGCTTTCACGAAGAATTTCATCCGCTCTTTTCACGCTGGTAAAATAACAAACCCTTTGATCATTTCGAAAATAATTAAAATCGGTCGCTTTTAATTATTCTCCCGCTCACGATAAACATTTCCGCCCAGGCTTCGAGCGGCCGTAATTTAAAAAGCTCGCCGGCGAGTTCATCGCGTTTCTTCGAAATTAAGACCTGCTTTTAACCCACTTGAGAAAAATTGCGCGGCACGTTCGCAGGCGCAAAAACGCGTTATTATGTTAACTCAATGAAAATTATCGTCCGCGCTGTGTAGCGCATTAAAGAGTCTTAAAAAAGAAAGCAAGGCGCGCTGTGCCGCTGCTGCTACATGCGCCCCGTACATAGAGCAGTTATTTTATTAATGAAACTGCACTCTCTCTCTCTCTCGCACCTTTTCTGCATTATTTATGCGACGACTTCGTGTAAAATTCGCTGCTTTATTTGCTCATTCTCTCTGCGCAGCCGTTCTCTGCCAAGGAGTCTGTGTCCCCTTGTGATAGAATGGTATTTTAATTGAATGTTTTAGAGGTGCAAAAGCGCAGAAATTTAATTACCTAGCACTGATAATTGCGTCTTATTCTATTATTTCTGATGACAATTCAGTTTTCCAGGAAGATTTGAAATATAAAGAATAAAAAGTATTAGTATTAATCAAATTAATTAAATTTAAACACAAACTGTACTAACAAATTTTTTTCACTTTTATATTTGCGATTCTAAATTTAATTTCAAGAAAATTGTATATTAAAGTGTTATTTCTTTTCCTCAGTACGGTAATTTACCCCTAAATCGTCATTGTCCCGTCGCGATAACATCAGGTTTTAATTGAATGTTTGAACGGGGCAGAAAAGGAAATTTTATTTATCTGCACTAATGACCACTTTTTCGTTACTAGGATGGACTGTAATGCCCGCAACTGGGTGGGTGGAATTTTTCTTATTAGGACATAAATCTTGCCTGGAGAAGTTAAAAGTCCCCCTCCTCTTTTTTAAATAAGGGGCCGTCGCAGGGAATTTTCGCAATAAAGTTTTGGTTAATTAAAATATAATAGTGTCGAATAAGGAAAAAGTTTAGGGGACAGAAAGTACGCTTCTGCGCCGGAAGCATAAGAGGATCAGGGGTCGTGCATTCTTGAGAAAGCACAAATTTCTCTTTTTCATTCCACAGCTCTCGTTATGTAAAAACATGCGTAAACTGAATGCAAGTGGACGACTGTTTACAAGTTCACTGAAAAATAGTTTCGTTGTGTCAGAGAAAAGATAATTTGCGGTCTTTTTTTTAATTCAAGATTTTAATTTAAATAAATCGACAAATATATTTTAATAAGTTTTTCATTTCCTGCTAGTTATTTTTAATCACTTAATTAGGCCAATGCATAAAAGCTCAATGATTAGGCTTATGAATTAGTACGAGTAATAATGACGTAAAATGTAAAATTATCAATTTTGATGTTCGCGTAGTACACAATTGGAAAGCTTCTATTCATCTGTTGTCTCTTTGCATATTTGTTGCATGAAATAAATTTATTGATTTTCCTGATACTAATCACAACATAAATTCAAGCAATATAATATGCCCAATTCAATACAGTTATAAATACTCAAAGTAATTAATCCTATAACCAAATCCGATCATTTACGATAATTTAACATCATCTAATATTTTATCCAAAAAGGCACAAACCGCGATACGTTCATATAAGAAAAAATAAAAGAAAACGATTTCTCAGTACGAAACGACGCAAAATCCAGAAAAATAAAGAAGCTTAAAAAGCGCGCCTGGGCGCGGCGTTTCATAATAAGCCCCGGATGAAATTAGCCGCGTAAGCCGCCGACGCACGCAGGCGCGCAATTATTCTACGCATTCCGAGAGCACCGCTGTTATTGCGCTCTCTTCTACCCACTTCGCGAGCACACGCAGCGCTTTAGTTTCGCGCGACGTTTTACCCGCGCTTGCCTGTCCACTCCTCGCCCCTTTCTTCCTTCCCCCGAGACATTGCCGGAGTAAGAGAGAGGGAGAGAGAGAGAGAGAGAGAGAGCAGAAAAAGAACGGAAGGAATTACATGCGCGGAAAAATTCAGTTTAGCGCTTCTCAGGATCGGAAGCAGGCTGAGCCGGTTGAGTTCTTCATGGCGAGAGGTCGGGATTTCCAGGGCAAGTGGGTCAGTGAATTCTTTTTGGAGTTTGACGCGCGCTTTGTAATTGAGCAATTAAATTCGGGATTGTAAGCGAGAATGTAATTTTCGGTGTAATTAAGCTGAAGGTTGATTGTTGCCGCGCGTTGCGCGTTTAAAGTTTTTAGTGCGCCTTTTTATTTTATTTTTGAAATGCGCGCAATTGAATTTCTGGAAATATTCTGTTGATTGCTCTGGTTTAGTATTTTATTTATTTTTAAATGAGTTTCATGAATTTGCTGAGTAATCCAGTAGTATTTGCTTTTATTGAACGCCGTTACAGCGCAGTAATGTAAAGAATCTTTTATTTGATGTGGATTCGCTATTTTGTTTTTAACACGTTAAATTAAATATAGATATTTTATAGATAGATATGCTTAATAATTAAACTCGTGAAAAATTGACTACTATTCGCAATAAACGATTTGAGTTCTTTAAATTAATGTAAAAAGTACAATTGATCTAACAAATATTTCAGGCGTTTGCCAACATACTAATAAACTTTATATTTTAATATTACATACTTGAAAATCCTACGAAAAAATATAGGTATTTAAACAATAAACTCCAACGTCAAACATGAAAATGCGAAAGGTCCTTAGGCAACAAGGCATTACGACGGAGCTTTCGCTGCCTTGGCCACAGAAGCGTTCGTTTCTTGGTACCTTTTCTCTCTCTCTTTCTCTCTCTCTCTCTCTGCCGGTCTGGCGGCACTGCAACGACTGCAAACGCGGACGAGCAGAGTCGGGCTCTCGTCGGCTCTTTTTTTGCGCTGCCTCCCTCTTTTTTGCATTTTATTCCGCTCGGCTGAAATACACGTCGAGAACCGTTACGCGCGGCTCGCGTCCTAGCTGTTAAATTGTACGCGAGCGAGCGGTAAGTGCAACAGTCCGTTCGGCCATTGTTCAGCGATTTGCGCGGAGCGCGGCGAAGAAAGTCGTCGAGAGGTAGAAGATAGCTTTTCTCTCCCCCGATCGCTCGGAGGGAAAAATTTAAAGGGAATCTCCTGTCCTGCATCAAATTAGTATTGTGCTCGTTGAGGAGACTGGATTCTGCTCTCCAACTTTTGAGAGAGTATTAAATCAGACTAGAATTTTAGTTAGTCTGGGAAGTTGCGTAAATTCCCAGAAAATTCGCTCTCTTTTTTTTAAGCTCTAATGCTCTGTGAGAGATTTTTAGAATTTTCGTGAAGGCTGGTTAACGTTTTCAAGATTGAATTACTTTCTTTAATTCTATAAAACTAAAAGCCCAAGAAAATTGAAGTATAATCAAATATTTGCAGGGTGAAGAAATTAGAGAGGTTATAAGTAGTCAAATGAAGATTCAGCCAGACAACGTTAATTACGGAAAGTAATACAATTTTGTAGTATCATTTTGCTTTAGTTAGTCTTAAAAATAAACTGATTGTTTGCGATATTTTAGGAAAAAAGTGAATTTGAACAACTTTCACTGCAGTATAAGTTATAGGTAACTTTAATAATTAAAAGTTTAATACTCAGATTTATAAAAACTGAATACAAATTAATACCAATTCATTTTCACAGCTTACAAATGAATCTTATCCATCTCACGATCAAAACTAATCAAGCCGAAAAACTGTCGCAAACTCAATCCATCCGTCGAAATCGCACGAAAAAAGCTTTTGATTCATCGTTCGGCATCCACAGTTGCTCCCAAAATACGAACTTAGAGCGCCTTCCATGTCTCGACAAGGGAGTTAACTGTCGTTTTCTTCGCGTTCGGCTTTTCATTTTCGCGCTCGATTTCTCATGCGGCCGAAGAAATTTTCCAGACCGTCGGGCGGTTAAGCGAAACACGCCAAAGGCTAGAGAGAGAGAGAGAAAGAGAGGAAAAGTCTAGAAGCAGACCAATCGTCAAAAGCGATCACTCCCGGGGGGCGAATA
>JAWWEM010052553.1:25870-39645 GCA_035582935.1 Ormyrus thymus
AAAGAGAGTACTGTATTTCATTTTTAATTGACGCGCTTTACTGCTGCCGAAACCGCCGCCGTCGAAAAAGAGAGCGCAGGATAAAAAATTTCCGCCAAAGGAAACAACGGGAGAAAAAGGATACAGGCGAAACGTGAAATTGACACTTGAAAGTCGAGCGATTGAAGAGTGTCGATAAATCTCCGGGGATGGCAGATTTTTGAAAAAACGCCGTCCGCGCAAAAACTCCGCCAGAATTAACACCGTTTGCTTTCTCAGGCCGTTCCAGCGGCGGAATCACTATTCGGTCAGCCGCAGTGGATGTAAAAGGTGCGCCGCGGCCGCCGCTCGCCACTCGATTGAAAAGAATCGGACAAGGAAATTCAATTTGCCGCCTCGAAAGGAGCATCGAGAAATAAGTTTTATGCAGGTACGCGAGACTTTTGAGATGACGTTATTTCTTTGTTCTTCGCAACAACAAAACTGTTTGTTCAATTTTTAAATGGAAATGTAGCTTGAAAGAATTTAAGTTGATTTAAAAAATTGCTTTTATCGAAAGGTTACTTAATCAGGCCGTAAAAATGAATAAAAATATTTTACAATATTATTCTCTTTACTAAAATAAATTCTAAACTAAAGTCTATTTTTATATCTTCAAATAGCGAAAAACAAAGCCCGCACAATTTTATCACAATCTGCTATCCGCTTCATCGAATCAACGATGGCGGTGGCTTTTCGGTTGTGCAACTCAGCGCGAAACAATTTAATCGCGGCCCCGCAATATTTCGCTCCTTCAGCCAAAGAAGAGCGAGTCAGAAAGATCCGCTCTTTCTCTCGCAATTACTGGGACAAAAGTCACGGTGGTGGGGGGAAACACGGCAGTCTGTCCTACTTTTCCTTATGATTTAATTGTTTCTTTAATGAAACGCCCGCAGAGACCGGTTTGCCCCGGGAATCGCTCTAACTTTTCGTCCTTAGCGCCGTTCCGGCGTTGATTTTCATTCGCGGAATGTATTGCCAGCCGAAGGATTTCTTTTCAGAGTGACGAGGCTCGATCGCGCGTCTTTTTCAAGGATCTTCTTTTTTTCCGAGGTTTATAGATGAAATTCTTCTCGGTTCTTATTTTTTTAAAGTTTCTTGGGTGAATAGACGAAATTTCAATGCGTGTTTGAGTCTAAAGAAATTGACGATTTTGAATGAGGGCAAGAGAAAGAAAATAGAAAATCTAGGGTAATGATTATCATATTATTCCTTTTCTCAATTCCATCAATTGTTTAAATTAAATTAATCCTGGCCATCAATTTCACGTATCGGTATAATTTAATTCAATTAATACGTTTCAAGTGGTGTTATTAAAAAGAGAAGGAAGTGGTATAAACAGTTTCAGAGATCGCGACGGAATAAAACTCAATCGAGATTCGATCTTGACTAATGAGAAGCAGAGTAGTTGAAATTCTGTACACTTAGCTTTGAGAATGTGAGTATAGTAATTAATTAATGTTTTAACCAGTTTATACTTGTTCCACTTCAACTTATTTTACCTTTAGGTCTACTTGTCTCTCATCAAAAGTTCTGCAAGATTAGATTAAACGTGAAATCTGCGTAATCTCCGGTTAATTAAAGATTACTAAAGAGACTGCTAAATTCTTTGCTAAATCCTATTTATCCTGTAATACGTTTATGGTAATTAGAAGACAAGGTAGATTATAATAATAAGGGCGGGCAATATGGATTTTTAGAGTGTCGTTGTCGAATCAAATTATATCTGTTTTTAAAACTGAATAACTTTTTCTTAAGGCATATAAAATTAAATTCAGGAATTAAGAATTTGTGCTTTCAATTTTTAACAATATTAAAAGTTGACTCTTTATTTTTATTTGCTTTTAACTCATCAATTACAAATGATAAAAGCGATAAAACGTTTTAATGAATTTTTCATTTAGTTTTAATTCCATCACTAATAATAAATTATGATTATTTTAATAATTTTATTAATGATACATCGCAGCGATAAAATAAATCTTTAAATATTAATCAATTTGAAATAATTTCTGAGTGCTTTTTCACGCTTCAACAATTTTTTTATTTTCGAATAAACTAACTCTTTCAAAGTGGAGGCCGAAGACAACTGATTTAACGTCTTTTTACGTGTCACAGTACGATCTTATACATAGGCTCAAATAGGCGTCACAGACCGTCATGACGTCATATGACGTGAACTCCGGCCCCCCTTGAGCCACCAATGAAATTATCGTTCACAAAAAACAATGAATTCATCAGTGACATGAGTTTTTGATAAAAAAAATCTCCATGTCAAATAATAATTAAATCATCCCTCCTATCGCAGATTTCTACATTCGATTGCATCTTCAAATGCGACCTCTCTGTTCATTCAATATTCTACATCATCGCCCGGTTCGAACCGACGAGCGGTGCATATTGGACGGCTCCCCGTAAAAATAAAAGGCCATGCAAGGAAGCTTTATTTCTACTCCTCGGCAGCGTAAAAATGCAAAGCAGGCGGACACGCAGTGACTTTCAGCTCTTCCCCTTCCCTCTCCCATTCCTCCCTCCCGCACGTAAATAAGTGCCGCGGGCAGTGCTGCGCCGCGCTCGATATTTCGTCCGAAATGACATTTCCCTACTCTCTTCCTCTCTGTGGTGAATTTTCCTTTGTTTTCACGCGCCTGGTGTTCTTTCCCTGAACGTTGTTTACCAGTCTTTATTCGTATTTTTGGACGCTTTCCGAAACAGTCGATGAAGGTAACGAGCTTACACGGCATTGTGTGGAAATAAAGCGTTTCGGTGCTGGAAAGCGGTGGAAGAAGACAAAAAATACTGTCGAATTTTTCGAACGCAGTATTATTGAGTTGTACGATATTTTTAAATTTGCTGGATTTATTTAGATTTTTAAATCTGGATTTTTTGATTCAAGTACCAATGAGTAGAAATGTCGAAAAATAGAATTTTGTATTAAAAAATTAAGTAATCATCGTTCTATTATTCAGAGATTAAGATCCAAAACCAAATATTTTAAATATTAAAAATAATTTTCTTTTTATCAAGAATAAAACTAATTTTCAATAGATCAAGATGATGGATAGCATCGAAAAAGATCATTTACTAAGAAGCTACTTGAAAAGTTAGACTGCTATTGAACAGTGCAGAGAAACCAAGAAAGTTATCTTCAAGTAGTTTTGGAAAGTTCTCCCTCACGCGGCGCATTTTCTAGACGAAATCCCTTCGGATTTCCATTTGTATGCGTCTCTTCCATGTCATCTTATACGACAAATCTAATATTATTAAAAGACACTTAAAACTTACAATCAATTTCTCCCGACTTTGTGTTGTAATTGATACAAACAATTTTATCGTACTTTATATACAAATCAATTATACAGATTATAATTAGAATAACACCTTTCAAATTTATTAGTTCATAAGAAATTATAAACTAAAAAAATTGTAATTTAACTTATCAGCTCCATTGAAATTATGCAAAAACTCGCTATAACCACAGCTGATAAAACGCAAATTTCGCAAGGTTTATATACCTTCACAATCAGTCCATAAGCGCTCTCGCAAAATGCCTCTCATTTCATAATTCCAAGAATTCTTTCAATCAACCGACATTTAATCCTCTCCATCAAGCAAATCTCAAATGAACTCCTCGCGCAAAAAAGCTCGAGCGATAAACGTTTCCCGAATTCGCGTGTCGGAGATATCCATCTCTAAAATTCGGCTATCCAAAAATCCAGAGACTCTCTCGCGTAAACAAAATCACTTGCACGCCCGGCGATTCTGCCCAGTCAGCTCATTGCCGACGATGACAAAGTATTTTATTCCGTGTCGTCGGCAGCAGCAGCAGCAGCAGCTATTTTTCGCGCAGCAAGAAAGCTCGGTCCGGGTAAACAAGAGGCCGAAGTATAATCGGATACTCGGCCGGCCAGATTATAAATGGCGATTTAAGCTCTCGAGCATAATCGTTGCTCCCGCGGCAGAGTCGCTTGGTATCTCTATATATATGGGCGCCGAATGTCGGGACCGGTTAATCGGATGACGTGACAAATCACCCGCGCTGCTCTCACGGGATCAGTGCTTATTCTTGACTGGGGTGATATGCAATTTTAGTTTAAGGAGGTAGGAGCTTCAAATTGCAGCAATTTGCTGCTAGAGGTTCTGTTTTCGATAATTGACGTTAATTATGAAAACTGATGGAGTTGAAGAATTTGTCTTTTACCTTCTACTTATAAAGATGCAAGACAGGTACCAACTTAAGACAGTAAAATTGATTAAGTTATCTAGCACGATAAGAAAGCTGATAATCTTGCTCGCTACTTCCTTCGTAAAATATTAAAGTGGTCTAGAGTTCTCTATTTCCTACGTTAAAAATAATTATAATTAAAAAATATATTTACTCTATATAGTATTCATTACTAAAAAGATTATTGCAGTTTATTCATTACATTTTAATTTGATTGGAGGCCAAAATATATTTATTTCATACATTTAGTTTATAGATTTTAAATGAATTTCACCCCGAATAAAAAATAGAATTCCATCATGAATAAATGCTACATTATTCATTTCAACTGCAATTTTCCTAAAAACGAGTAGTACAAACATCTTCAAATAGAATCTAATACGGGCCAGTCGGCAAAAAAAGACCGCAGTGCTTTAAGACTAGAACTCAGAAACGTACGAAACAAATCACCATTACTCGAAAAATGGCATTGGCCGGTCGTCCATAAAAATAGCAACTGCCAGTCGCGATCCAATAACAGCATTTACTGGGGGGGGGGGAGGGGGGCTCTAAGCGGCACTTGATCACTTTACAGAAATTGCGGCTGCTTTAAAGACTCGATCGATCCATAAAGAAAAACGGCCGCCGGCAAGGAGGGAGGAGAGAAAGCCCCTCGGCGAAATGACCTCTGCACCGCTGCCCTCCATTAGTCCAGTATCAATGGACACGAAGAAAGAGAGCGGCCTGAGCTCGTAACTTTGATTTGTTAGCTCGACAAGACGCCGCAGCGCCGACTGAATCCGCCCAGTTGTTGTTATACGACCTGCCGTAAACTCCGGACCTTTGCACTTCGGGATTTTGCCGGCTACCCCTTTTTCTTCGGCAGCTAAGCATATTTTGATACCGCGGAAGGGATAAATACGTGTGCTTCGGATGCTCGTTTTATGAGCGAAGAACAAAGAATGTGTTGATCAGAATGAATCAGATAAAACAAAGTTTTTATCAAGTAGCTGCAAGAAATTTAATTTCATGTTAATAATTTCAAAGTATTATTCGCTACGTAATCTCTGAATCAATCAAGTGCATCAAAACCGTCGTGAAAAATTATACGATCCTTCAAGGCGCACTTGTACATTATCAAAAAGCCACTTCGGGGTTGTAAACAGAAAAAGTTTATAAATAAACTGTTGCATTTACTTTCGCAAGCGCGCAGCTATACCGCATAAAAGCATCAGACGTAGGTGGAGTCTGCACAAAGCTTTGTTTACAGAAGTTAGGCTGCCGCTTCAGTGGTCAGCTTCCGTGCAAGTCTTTGTCGGATGTACTTTTGCGAGACTAGTTAGCCAGAAGTGGCTAACGGTGTTATAAACTGACCGAAGGCACAGGCTGATGTTTTAATTGGAGGGGAAGGGGACTAAGCTCCACCTTTAAAGCTGCACGTCAGAGTTTTACGCTCTTTTAATTGGCTAATTATTTTGACAAATACGTTGCGTCATTTAATTTGCTAACGAAATTGAAAAATAACGAGTGACAAATTGTTCGATGCCTTGATAAGAATTTTCGTTTAACTATTAATTTTGAAGAATATTAATAATAAGCGTACTGCACTGTAATCGATATATTTTAATATTTATTTATTAGAAAATGTGTATTAAAGCAAAGTTGCAGATGAACTATTTAGAAGAAATTTCAAGTTAATTTAAACTTTGTTAACTGTTTTACGCAAAAAAAAAGAAACAGAGTGTAAGGATATTGGACCCTTTGAATGGATTAACAAAGCTTTCATCACATTCCACAGTCTAAGAATCCTTCAAACTTCTACTTTAAAATAGTTTCTGCACACTGGATTTTCTTCATCAAAGCTGTAATTGAAATCTCCTTGATAGTATACCTTACAAAAAAGTTCAACTTCAATTATAATTGAAGTTTTCACAAAGTATAGTTATTTTAAACATAAAATTTCTAAAACATTCCTACCAGCTATAGATAATTATTATTATTCGATCAATTCACTTAAAAGTTTTCGAAAGTCTTTCGAATCCCTCGAAGAAATATCGAAGAAATTCACCGAAATCGATTACCCCCGTAAAAGATAATGTCAAAGCACTTAATAATCTCCGCGTCGACCGCAAAGCACTAAACTAAGAGTCAGGGGCGTAAAAAAAGCGCGATCAACTCGATTACAAGTTTTACCTAACAAAAAGCGCCGAGGCAGCGACGAAGCTCGAGTTGCGCAACTGGCTAGACTCGTTAAACGTTATTTATCAATGGCTCGTCGTCGCCGTGCTTTCATACGAAAATCGATGGCGCGGCCTGGGAGGAAAAATACGGTGCGCTAAGTGACCTGTCGATTCTAACCTATCGATAAATCGCTCAATCGGGGGTCCCCTTTCTTACCCCTCTCTCCCGCCCCCCGTCTCTGCCTCGACCTTCTTTCCCGGGTGTTCAAAAAGATTGATTCGCCCAAAAATTCTGGGAGAGACCGCTCGTAAAGAAGCTTTCTGGGAAAAATGTCTCGGCGAAGTGTACTGTAAGTTTGGCTCAAGTTTATTTTTAGTTGGGAAAGGGAAAGACTAATTATTATTGAACGTGATCGACGTGAAAATTGCCGAGAAAATGAAAGGTAACCATTTGATTTGTATTGGAGCGGTACTTACGTCAATAAAGTAAAACTGCTTTATCCGATGGGATAAAATGCTCTCAAGGAAGAAGTCTTGATTTTCTTTTCTACTTTACTTCACGTATCACTAGCAGCTTTAAAACCCCAATTTGTTTCTTTTTATTTATTAAGTAGACTCAATTAACTGAACTCAATTAACTTCTGAAATATACTTAATTATTAAAATTGATCATTAACATAGTAAAACCTAAAACATTATTGATTTTTAGCAGTATAAATTATAAAATAATTTTTAGTTAAAACTGGCCACACTGATAAGATTTTTTTTAATTAAAATAAAATAAGGAGATAATTTTTACTACTATTTAGATTGTGCGGTCTCAAGATCTGGGGCAATATGATTTGCCTCCATTATGCTCGGTCTATACAGTAAGCAGACGGTAGCCGTTCGAACGATAGCTTCTGACGGCACCAGTCAAAGGGCGAGATCTACTGATACTATCATGCTAATGGGACTTTTGAATGGCCAAAATTGTAATACATCAAGCGAGCTTTCGCGTGATATTAAAATGAATGTTTTTCAGTTTTTAAGCCTTTTTTGTCTTCAAATTTTCCTTATATTGAAAGCGCAAATTAGACTTTTAATTAACAGAGTTAATTAAAGCTTTGAATGGAAATAAGTACGACTGTTTTATCCGAAAAATGAGATTTTTTGAAGAAGCATAAAGAAATGTTAAAAATTTTTCACGTCAGCCAAAATCATCCTTTAGAATTTGTGAAAGTCCGCTTCTCTTTACTTCTTTTATGCATTTTAAAAACTAGTTTATCATTTCTGGCAAAATTGAAAATGAAATTTTCTAAGTTACTTTCTCATCCTGAATCCTTCACAAAAAGATAAACGAAAATCAGTTTTACACGCTGATCCCTTAAAACGCTAAGAAGCACTACCCTTTACAAGCAGATCTAATCACTAACCTTGGAAAAGATAAACGAGCCGGCGCGTTCTCCTTAAACAAAATCCAGAAGATCACCATGAAAGACCTCGCTGCACACTGGCCATCGAACGGCGGCTGGGATTAAGGGTCAAAGTATCGCCGCGCTGTCATAACAGATTGCACGGCGCGCCGGCAAATCCTTCTCATCTTCGTTGGGAAAACTAAGCGCGCGATCAGATCGTAACAGCGTCGATTATGTCGAACAGCAAGGAAGGTGCTCTCGCCCGGCGAAACTGCCTTGTAACCTCGTTGCCTAATCTTTGACGACAGTGGAAGGGGGACACTTGCTGTTCCTTCGGCGTTTACAAGTTGAATATTGTAATGTCTAATATTTCAATATCATTTGCTAAGAACGAAGCATTTAGAAATTCAAGAAATTTTTTGTGCAACTACACTGCGCATCGACTTAGATTTTTTAAACTTTTAGTTGGAAAATGCCGAGCAAAATTTTTGAGTAATGACCCACACTATAACTCTAGCCTACCTCCCCATATCCAGCAAATCCCACGTATCCTATTCCCATCCAACTCGAGCGAGAATAGCGAGCACTCATAAATAAAGCAATCGCACGCTTTACCAAACTAATCCCCCGTTTATTACCCACCACCTACTCCAGCAAAATAAACCTCCGGCTTACGCAGCAGGACAAATCCAGCCTTCGACGTCATCGGCATTGCGGCCTCGTCTCAAGGCACCGTCGAGCCTGCAAAATGCATCTAATCTGGCTTGTTTTCGAGAGGTGTGGGGGGAGGCAGGTCGGCGGTCGACGAGAGGAAAGCTAGCAACGATGCGGAGCAAGATTGGAGAGGATGAGTTAGGGCTTCGATCAGGGCCGCGCTGCTCCTGGTTAAATAGTTTAGTAGCCGGCTTGTAGCGCGGGGATTATGGGCTCGGCTCGCTTTGTGATCAATCAGGTTTATTGATGGCTAATCGCTCGGCAAAGTGAGCGAGCGCTCGATACGGGCTTTACATATGACGTTGTGGATTGCGTTCCCGTGGCGAGGCAGAGAGAGAGAGAGAGAGAGAGAGAGCCATCAGCGTTAACGCTTACCACCGATAGCCAAAGTATTTGCTTCCGTGGGTAGTTGAGAGGAGGCTTGCACGGACCTTAGCTGGTGCAAATGCTTCGATGTTCGGTTGGAGAGATCGGACGGGGGGGGGGGTAAAGGGGGTTCATAGGTCGCTATGATAATGTATAACGATTTTGTGGAAAATTTTTAAAGAAAATGTAAAACTTATTGTTAAATTAAGATGAACATTGAGTTAAGTTTTCCAAATTTCCTGCCCATTGATCCAGTCCAGATGAAGAAAGTGATTTTTGAACGAGACGCTTTAAAAATTTTCTCTACCTATAGATGTTTAAAATTGATTTAACCATTTTACTTGTACCATATCTTTGCGATATAAGATCGTTAATGTGCCAGTCTGTTAGTACATGAATGACTTCTATCTCATATGCAGGCTACGACGGGCATATATGTATATTCATACGTTACATATTGGCCTAAGCAAGGAAGTAATGGTTCAGCTGTGTACTTAGTTCATAGAGTAAGATAATACGTCGGCTTTTAAATTAGTTCCTTTTTGTATCTGTTCATAGGAAAACATAATACATATTTATTAAACGAATATCAATACTTCAAATTCTAACTCGTTCGTGGAAAAAATAATGGATATATACCGATAAAGATACTTAAATTCGGCTGTAATTGACACAATGTACCAACACAATAACTTCGGCTTAGTTTTATTGCGCTTCATCTTTCACCTACCATTAAATACGCACACTGAAATAGGGATTGAATCTTAGACTAAGCCAAGTGCATGTGCTTCAAACTCTCTACCTTCTAACATTTCCGATTTACCATATTCGAGCCGCCTTAGGATGTGACTATGCAAGTTTCTACATTAGAACTTGATTGAAGCAATTCGGGTATTAATTACAAAATTCATATCGTATTATATTAATTAAATTCTAAATAAGTTTTGCACTAATTAGTCAGTCAATGGACCGAAAATAAATGATAGCAAATGATAATAGAATGGTAATTAAATACTGATTTAATTTATAAGGTTCGAGCCATACCCGTTAAAGTTGTCTTTAATAACTAATTAAGATCCTGCGCAAATCGTTAAAATGAAATAAAATTAATCGTACCTTCTTCCACCGCCCAGAAAATGATTCATCAAACACCCAAGCGAAACCGAACCCTCTCACCGAGGCAAAATTTGCTTTAGAAATCAAGGGAGAGATCAAGCAACCAATCAATCAATCACTCGGCGTCTTAGAGCTCTCTTGCAGGATTATTACCCCGGCAGGTTGTTTGACCTGCCGCAGCAGACGATGATGCACCGACGAAATCCAGCCTCCCATCTCGAGAGCCGGCTCTGTGATGGAGGTTTAATGGGGTCTGCGAGGAGCTAGGACAGTTATTCTGAGTGTACTAGTCGGCGCTGATACTAGGTGTTACGCCGCTATTGGATATCATTGACTTTCGCGCGCGGTTGACCATTTCCCCCGTCTGGGAGAGGATTTCAGCTCGTAAGGCTCGTGGTGCGGGGGATGAAGCTTCGATGCCTGCTTAAATCGAGAAGGTTGAGAGGGCTTTGCTGCGAGTTCCTGGGGATGAATTACCTGGTAATTCGAGGGACTATTTGTTGATGCGCATTAAATGCATTTCTTGGACTTGTTTTCGGAGATTTGAGTGCAAACAATTTCTGATCTTTTTCCAACTGATAAATTAAGTAAAGGAGAGCCGCACTTGAATTAAGTCGGCCCTAGAAATGAATTCACTACAGCTGGATGCATTCTCAATTCAATAAAAACCGATTTTATCGATTCGCAGAATATACTATCAATCTGAATATTTATTCCTTTCAAAAATTGTGAATTTATCAAGCTAATATGACGTTTATACTATTCGACTTCTAAAATACAAATGTTCCGGTTATTTCGCCGCGGCGGACGAGCGAAACAATCCATCTGCAATTCTATTCTCTCCGTGCGCCTCATTCAGCTTGAAAATATACCCCTCCGTCTCCAAGCGGACATCAGGAAAACGTGGGCAAATAAATTCTGGCCCGCCGAGGCTATTTACCGGCGATAAAAAAATAATGAGCGTGAAATAACCGCACGAACAGCGGGGAAAAAGACGCCTCGAAACGAGACAGAAACGAACGGCGTGCATTCCGGGCGATTTCCTACGGGGATTCCTCTCTCTCTTTCTCTCTCTCGCTCTCTCGAAAGATGTTATTTTCTCACTCTCTCTCTCTCTTTCTCCTCTGCGATTTCCAGGCGTCGCCAAAGTAAAATATCACGCGCGACCCCCGGCATTTATTTCGCGTGCAGCACGCACGTGACCCCCCCCCCCCCTCCTATCCACCGGCTCCTTTCGCTTTGCGCGAATCGCCGATCGTTATAAGCCGCTACGAGGCGCGCGCTCTCTTTATCATCGCCGGCGGGACGCCTCTAAGTAAAAGAATCTCTCGCTTTCTGGGGTGAAACGGCCGGAGGCCCTGCCGACTCTTTGTTTTGCGGCTCTTTTTCGCGGCCGCGGAGCTGCTTTTCCAGCGGGGAAGTTTTTGGAGAAGAGTTCATTTTTCAGTTTTATGTTCGCGGCGCTGGTATAAGGGTTATTTAGGATTATGGGCTAGTTTCTTCAAGGAGAATTTAGAAGAGATTTTCTCGGTGTGTTTTGATGCTTTGTTAAATTATACTCCAAATGTACGTATAGTTTAGTTTTAGTAGTTGGAGTTCGTAATTTAAGATAATTCTTGTAGCTCTTAATATTTCTAATGACCTATCTCTAAAATCCTAATAACCGTAGTGAAATTGTATTCGTAATATGATAATTAAATAAGTGTTTTCTTGACTTGGCATTCCTTCAAACCTTTCTTTTGACAGCAAATTGTTTCTCATCACTTATTTGCATTAAAATGTATGTAAATTACGGAATTTCCACCCGATACAATAAATTTTAAGTTTCTAGATTATAAATTTCAAAAGTACTGCTTCCGTCAATATGCAACATCTCGGCGAAAAACAAAAGACCAGCGGAAGTGAGAGCGCAGCGAGGAAAAAAGTATGCATCTCTGGGATAAAACTTAGTAATACACAATACCCCGACGAAAATACGCAACTCCACTTAACTACTCGTCTCTCGCGTAAATTCAACTTTTCCTCCCCGCGCGGCGGATGGGAAGAAGCTGCTCGCGAGAAAGAGAAAACGCAAGAGAGCAAGCAAGAGGCGAGCTGTGGGGAAAGAAAAAAGTATAAAAGTGGAATGAGAACGAAAGAATTGAATAGCGAAGAAACGGCGTCGCGAGCAAAAGCAAACCGATAAGATATATCGTCTCGGGAAGCGGAACGGTATATGCGTCTTGCCTACGCGTATACATTACAGATCTAGCTGTGTGTGTGTGTGTGTGTGTGTGTGTGGGTGGGTTGAAACGGGAGCGCCACATGGTCGGACTCTCACACGAGATCTTATATATACGCGGCCTCTTATCTCTTGGCTAGGCGCGCTGCTTCTTATCTCCCCGCGATTTCTTAGACCTAGACGCGCCGATTGCTAAGGGTAAGGTCCGGGAACGATGACTGTACAAAAAGCGCCGATAGTAGGGTGGCTTTCTTTTTGGAAGAGGAGGTGTAGCGGGCTTGAGGGTTTATTATGAGCTGAAGGGAGGCGGGAAGAATGATGATGTTTTTATTGAAACATTTTTGAGCTCAAGTAATTTTATGACGATTTTACTTTTGAATGAAAGAGCTCGAGTCGGGAGACGAAGTGGTAATAATGTTATACTACTGTTTTAGAATGATTTAGCGGAATTACTCGGAATAAATTTAATGGTATTGCGTAATATCATTCGTATTCGCACTATCTTGAAATATAAGTAGCTATATTCCCAAGGAGTTATTGCAAAGCAAAGAAAACTTCATATTTTAACCATGACGTTTATTTAAAGAATCCGCGAATTCTATACTTTGCGGGGTGCTTCATTTATCAATTAATTGTTAAAACTTCATTTTTCAGCATTAAGCTATTTCTTACTTTAACTCTTCAATCCTCAAAAGATTTCATAAAATTAAGTTTTTAATTTACCTCAAGAGCAGATTTCTTGTCATTGTCATTTATATACTGAATCTAAACCTTGAAATTCCTCTTTTTTCACTGATCGAAAAGCTCCGATATCTTTTCTCGTCTGTCACTGAACAGCATTGCCCCAGTTGTAATCTCCATTGATTGGATCGGTGAGTAGTACTCGTCGTAATTTGAATGTCACGTAATCCCTGCACAAGGGCTGCGCCCCGACAAACAAAATAAGCATTTCGAGATGAACGAGAAGAGTTCTCGAGAGTTCTCGTCAATTGAGTATCAGATTCTTCCCTGGCGCCGGTTTTTTTTTTTCAATTTCTCTCGGAGGCTCTATTTTTATGAAAATCATTCGTCTGTTTTCGCAGGATTTGCATTGGATTAGATGGAATCATAGGTACGATTTTTGTTGAGTGGATGATATATTAAGATTGATTTTAAATGTAAATGTTATTATTAGTAGTGCTGATTTGATAGAACTTAACGTTATTAAGAGAATGTGATGTTATAAATGTATTCATAAATGAACGTATATTAACGTATATTATTTTCTATCTCCTGACCTTATAAAGAAATCAATACGAGACCGGTAGCATTATTTGTTACTCTTCAGAGTAACTATTTGTTGCTCTATTAATTTGTTGCTCTTCAGAGGTGCAACTGTTAATTGACAAAACCCATCCGTGATAGAGGAATCATCCACCAACCCTTCCAGATAAATTATTGATTATAGACCTGTGAAGTGGCTACGCTAGCTTAATATACAGAGTGTTCCAAAAGTATGGATCCACCTAAATAACTTTCCAGGGTCGCATTTTCCGGAAAAATGGTTCAGACAAAAGTAG
>JAWWEM010052580.1:18130-39581 GCA_035582935.1 Ormyrus thymus
AATAGAGGTACTGGGTGGGAAAGTGCGATTGCGAGATACACTCCGGAATTGAGGGTGCACTCTCTCTCTCTCTCTCTTCCGGGAGTATTATCTTCAAAAGGGACCATAAGCATCAAGCTGCAATCAGCTGCATCATTCCGAGGGTCGAGTCATCGGGGATATCCACGAGCTTCACTTATCCGCATTGCACTAAATACCGTCTGGCCTGGCCTGTGTACTTCTGCACTCCCGAATTACCTGATCCCGGAAGAATTATCGCGCGCCATTGATTTTTTTTTCCGATACATTTGCTTGATTTAAGCGCTGCTCGGCGTCGAGATTGTCTTAATAGACGATAAATATCGGTTCCATCGGACAATTAATAGCCGGGAGCATAAAACGAATGAGCCATCGAAATTGAAGTATCATGTTCCTTGCGCAAATAGGGGGGAATAAAAATCAAATAATCATTCTTATGGCACGCTCCGGAATACTGTAAAAGTTATTTATTTACAGCGTTGAATCTCAAACAGGCATTTAAAATTTAATAAGGAGCCAGTGGAACGAAGAATGAAACCGTACGTCAGAACAATGTAGTATGGAAAGTGGCAAGGTTTTATAAAAGACATAATATAACTTCCTCTTTGTTTGAAAATTATAATAGTACAGGCTGTAGGACAATTATAGTAGATTAACATTTACTTGGAAGATTTAGAATGTCATTGTAAGTCTAATTTTTGGAATAATTTTAACGTATGTTTGAAAGTAAAATACCCTGATATTACGTTTATCCTAGACAAACAGTAATAATGTTTCTGCATTTTGAAGGAATTCCTATTTTAATCTAAATTTACTAACTATTCTATTGTCGACAAGTTCATGACGTTCTATAAAAGATAAAGTCGAAGAAGTGTATGGAAATAAGGAAAATGACTTTGAAAGGTTTTACATATAATTATTTGCCTTTGAGATTCAAATTTTAAAGCTTGCTTTATTTTAGAATTTGAATTTTTTAAGGATGATATTAAGCTTTATTTTAAAACAAAAACCTCAATATTCTGTAAAGTATTCTCAATTATTTTGTTTTAAAACAAAAAATCTCAATACTTTGTAAAAGATTCCGAAGTGTTATTTAGTGAAAATTCCGTTTAAAGTGAATTTAATTTGTATATAAAACAGGACTTTACATTTATCCAATTTATGTATGCAATTGAATTATATAAATCGTACTGTCTATTCCCACGATTTCCATCTCCCCATTTTTACTGTCCTTTTATATTATGCATCCAAGTAAAAAATTATTCACCTTTTCCTCCGAACAATCATTTGTTTCCTTTACACTCACTCCCACCGAAACGTAAAAGTTTTACGAAATGGATATCCAAGCCTAATCTAATTTTAAGCCTCCCGATCGGCAGTCCCGCATTATCGCTCTCTCGCACTTATGAAACGTCTATTTATAATAATTTTTTTCCGCGCAAATTATCGATTAAATTTACATCGCCGGTGATAAAAACCCGCGCCGAAGGTCTAAGAAAGGAAAGTATACGTAAACAAAAAAATCCAGCGAACCGCGTCCTCTCCATTATTCAGTAACGCGCATAAATCAGCATCCCCGAATCGCGCGTAAAAAGAATAAGCGCGCCTCGTTACACCCTGCCCAAACGTGCCGCGTTACATCCATCTTCCGTTCGAAGAAGAAAAAAAAAAAAAATAAGAAACTCACCTCTCTGCTCGACTGTGATTTAACTCTGAGTGTGCAGCCGCTGGAAGGGACGGAGGCGCGACAACAACAACAACGTCCCACTGGAAGGGCAGCCTCGGCGCATCCTCGCCCTTCCTCGCCGACAGCATTCCATAATCGGCCGCTCACGAGCTGCTGCCCACTAATTTCTCGCGCCACTGCCTCGTCATTATCCTCGCGGAGCTGCGCCGCTCTTGCCGATCTCCTCACTCGGCGACTCGTCGCCGATCGTCCGGATCTGCATCGCCGCAGCGTGTCGGACCCTCCGTCTCCGCTCCCTCGAAGGACGGCTTTGTCGAGACCGTCGTCCCGAGGCCAGGAGGCGGCAGAACGTTTGCCTCGTGCACGATCTCCCCGAGGCGGGACACAACTAAATCCGCCCTTCGCCGCCGATTGAAAACCCAGGCGGACGCTCTCGTTCTCCAGGCGGCGAATCAGCGGGGGGATCGTGAAATAATGAAAAGAAAAAAAAAACAAAACAGACGGCCTCCTCCTGCCGAGAGAGAGGCGAGACGTCGCGGCCGACGCGACCGGCAAAGTCGGGAGGGTGTATGAACCGTAGATCCGGAGTACCGTGGCAGTACTGCGGCCGCTACCTCCGTCTTTGACAGAGGACAGCTGTACGCGCGGCGGCCGCGGCGGCGGTGGCGGTGGCGGCGAAGTGGTGGCAGTAGCCGCGCCGCCGGTCTGCGTTAGCGCGGAGTCGAGACGGCGAGAGGGGCGGGGCGCAGGCGCGCGCCGATTCTCCCTCCGCGCCCCCCCAACAGGGAGAGAGAGAGAGAGAGAGGGCCTGTGCTGCCGCCGCCGCCGCCGCTGCTGCATCCCTCGGAGGCCCGAGCTGCCGCTTACAATTCTGCCAAAAGATTGCGTCTGCCACGTGTCTGGGGGAGGAGGCCGGGGGGTGGCTCCTTCGCGCTGCGTGCTCGAGGTGGAGAAGTACTGAGGATTGGATTAATCGACTTGTTTTATTTGAGTTTAAGAGACTTTTTCGAGGCGCCGTTTTAAGGAAAATATTGGGTGCGCAAGTTTGAAAGGCTGAATCCGCGCGAGAAGACTCGGTATATTTAAAAATTGAAAGACATAACTCGTATAACGATGTAGCGAGGAAAAAGATACGGTTATAAGAAAGTTTAAGGATCTTTCTTGTAAAGCTGATCGCATGCAGTTGTTGTTATGAAAACGTGATTTTTATGGGGCGCATCCTCGAAAAACCTAATACGCCGAACAAAATATCCCTGGCTCCGACGGTTTACGGTTTATCTACCTTTTTATAGCTTGAGAAAACGCATTTCGAAGATCTTTACCTTCGGTCAGGAAAGAAGCGGAGGGACGTGCAGGAACTTTTGAAAAATTAGTAGAAATGTCCAAGTTCAGTCGGACCGTATACATGACATTTAATGAGATGAAACTCTGGCTATCATTTTTACTCTCCCCGTCCAAAAGTGAAAAGCAAGTTTCTTCGAAAATAAAATTTTTCATTTTTAATGCTGGCTCAAAATTTTGTTTAAACTTCCTAATGGTATTAAACTCATCTTTTTTTTCCATTTAAGTATTGAAAATAGATTTATGTCTTTTATATTTAAAAGATCACCGCGCAAATAATTTCGGCTAATGAGCGCCGTTAATAATTAATCGAGCATATAAATGGAAGGCACTGCGGCGGCTCTTTTGCTCGCACCGAACGCCGGGTCTCGCGCAGCAGAACGAGCTGGCCTTCTAAATCAAAGGCGCACTGCCCACTCGACTCTTCCCGAGCGGCCGCAGAGTCGCGCTTTCTTCCGGAAATCTCCGCAACAATTTCTCGTGCTCCGGTGGCCCGTCGGGTGCGGCAAGGAACCGAGAACGGCGGAAAGCAAGCCGTGCTCGAGGGGCTCGGCTGCGAGAGAATAATATAGAAAGAAATGCACGTTTATAATCGAACTCGCTGTTCCGCTTCGACTCTCCTTTAGCTTACAGAATATTCTTTTCGTGAAGTTTATTTAATCTTTTTACATCTGTTTCCTGGAACGTGAAGAAACAGTCTGCTTTGAACTAAATTAATAAATAGTTGAGCATTTCGCGTAATTCAAATTTAAGCAAATAGCTTCTAACGCGCTTTTTAATTTTACTAGTAAAATCCAACGCGCCTCGCGCGTACTGTTTTCTTTTTCTGAGGTTATGCGTACGCAATTTTTCAGTATTTTACTTTTACTTGATTTAAACATATGGCAGGATAGTCTATTAATTTTAAAAATACTAATTTTAAAAATAAAATGTTAATCCTTTTATTTTAAGTATTTTAATTTAATTTAATTTTTTTATTGTAATTTTTATGAAAATCCAAATCTAGCGGATGTAGCAAATTCTCGCGCCCATCGCTTGCCGACCAATCAAAATCAGTCTTTAAAGGCTCCACAACATCCGGCCATCACTTTTTCAAGAGAGGACAAAACGAAAACATTAACTTTGTTATTAAGAAGTCTAATTAGGAGAAGCCAAGCAGATTGTGAAAGTTCTTGTGCGTTTGACTCATAAAATGTATCTAAATTTTCAAGGAATTAGTTAAACGACACAGGTATAACAATGAAACACTGATATTACAACGTACCATTATTAAAACGCATTGCCTGCGCGCACCTACGTTTTGACTAACAACAATTAAACTCTAATGCACTCAGATTCTCTACCAGCAACTATCCCGAAATATATTCACAATTGAGTGCAATTGTATTAAGAAACTTTTTCTGTCTCTCCAAAACTTCAAACGCACTTTCACTAACTCTCCGGAAAAAGAGAATATTCATAAATACCTTAATCGAATCGATATAACTTTGCGGCACGAGTAATCCAAAGCAACGCCGGAGAGAGAAAGAGAGAGAGAGAGAGAGAGAAGCGTATATAAGAGGACTCATTCTACTTACCGATTCACCGCGCCGCGAAATTGAGTCGTGCATCGGACTTTACTGCAAGGACTTTTTTAATAAATGTTCCTGTTTATCTTCTCTCTCTCTCTCTCTCTCTCTCTCTCTCTCTAGACTTTCTCGGCTTGTTGCTCGGCGACTTGCTACTTCCACGTCTATGTAATGGCCTCCCTGATAATGAGATATTCGCGCTCCAATGACGCGCGAAAACGAATTTTCCAAGTCGCCCGCGGAGTCGCGCGCGTAAATCAGAATGCCAATTAAACCCCTCCGCGACGATTGAATCGGGGAGGGGAGCGAATGCGCGAGAGCGAGCTAAGGCCTTTAATTTAGACGCTGATTTGGGAAAGTCTCTTATTCGACGTTTCAGTCAAACGTGTTCGTTAAAGATGCAATTGTTCAATTTATTGGGTACTGCTGCTCGTGAGCTCGTTGAGAGCCTCGCTGATAGGCTAATTCGCGGGGATTCGTCTTCTTCGGGATGCTAAATTGATTTGAGCGACTGCTTGCTTGTTTTCTTATGGTAACTTCTTACGTTCGTCCTTGCTTTAATTCGAAGAAAGATGAAAATTATTGTAATTAAAAATTGGTCCGGCAAGCTTTATTAAAATTGTAATTATATTACAATTAATTATAATGCGTTGCAGCTTCACTAGATGATTAAATGCAGAACGTACTTTGAAAATTTAAAAATATACACAAAGTATAACGAATCACTTACTGCAATTATAGAATCCACACACTGAGAAAAATATTTTAAAATTTACTATAAATTTACTAAAAATTACTATGTTTTGTGATAAAGTGTATGCAAACTCAAATTTTATCAATTTTTACTATGTGACATAGTAATTTTTATGAATGAGTTTAAATTTAAAAAAAAATTAAATTTTATTCGCTAGTCGTATTTTCAGAACATTTTTGTTGAAATCTGATACCATTATATTTAATGTGAAAACAATTTAAAATTTTTTAATTTAGAAAGAACTTAATGATAATAAACATTTAATATGCATAATATGCAAATATAATAATGGAGGTTTTCGATGTTTTATTAACTTAAAAGCAATACAAAGAGAAATTGCTAGAGAAACATAACCTCAATACAGGAAGGGCCCTCTGACTTGTGCACAAAGTACTAAAGTTGCAGAAAGTTATAAAAATTTTTACTATATTAGTATAGAAAAATTTCTTATAATCGATGGCAATATTTGAAACATCAAAGCAACATCAAAATTGTTATTATGTAACATAGTAATATTTTTAAAACCATTATAATTATTTTTCTATTCAAATATATTAATTTTTTATATTATTATACTAAAATTTGTTATAATTTGAGTATGCACTCACTTTGTCACAAAATATAGTAATTTTTAATTAATTTATAGTAAATTTTGAAGTAACATTTTTCTCAGTGTATTTTCTGAATGAAAACCAAAATTTGTAAAAAATTCTGTTAAAAAATATTAATATATTAAAAAACTGAATTTTAGTAGGGATTAAGAATTAATTTTAATGTTCAATATTTGCATGCAAAAAGTAACATTATTTTGTGTTTACAAGGCCTTAATGTCTATTGATTTAATATTCGTTCGTCGAGGATAGTAAATTCTCATTCGCGGTAGTAAATGTTCAAAACAAATAAGTTTGTAAAACAGAAAGAAATTTATGGGACAAAAAGCAAATAATTTAGTGACAAGATTTCCGCATTTTATGGTTAAAAATGACGTTATAATAAGAAATTATTTTTACAGTTTTTCTTGTTTCCTTTATTATTTGTAATTATGCTACAATATATTAATTCTTATAAAATATTAATTATTACTTTGTTTAAGAATACATTAAATTTTACAGAAATTGTTGTTTAAAAAAAACAATTCAAATAAATTTCTAAATATTTATAGAACATTTAAATAAGTCGGGCAAGATTATTTGAAATTTTTGACTTTGAAATACGTGACTTTAAAAGATTTCTCCGAATCGCAGACCAACAACTTCTTTTAAAAAAGAAAACAGCATTTTCAAGTGATGTATAACCTGCTTTTGAAACTAAATTTTAACTTCACAGCTTTAGTTATGAGGTGAGAGAAAACTTACAAAGTATTTTTTACATTTCAAGAGCTATAAACACTGCGTTTTATTTTGAATTAAAATCTATTCTTTTCTCCCGAGGAACTTCTTCTCACCGAGTCGTGCATTAAATCTAAATTCAAAAAATCACATTCCGATCCACCGTCTTTTCCGCGACTTCCCCAATTCCGAATTCCCGGCAAAAAGGCGCAAGAAAGCAAGCAATCCTCGCTAAACGGGTCGCGCGGAGCATCAAAACTAAAAAAATCAGCGTCTTCCTCCTCGAAGCGGAGCTTTCAGCCGGTCCCTCGCCGGGAGCGCGGCGCGGAAAGCCGTAAACCACGAGAGCGTCGGCTTAGCAAGTCAAAGCGCCATTACTCGTAAAAAAGGAAGCCGCCGGGCGCGCAAAGCTCGCCGACTCCGGAGAGGAAAAAAAAAGAAGCAGCAACAGCAGCAGCGGCGGCGCTACTTCCTCTTTAACAAGACGTTCTCTGCATCGATCGATCGCCCCGCGGCCGGTCTCGCAAAATCGCTCGCTGCGCACACGGTTCGTTCCCTCGAACGCGCCTCGGCAATAAGCGTCAGTCTTTCTCTCCGCCGCGCGACAATGCAGCCGTGTTTGAGAAATGCGTATTGAAATTTACGTCGCGCCTCGCCGAGCTGCGCGTGAAAAGCCAAGTTTCCAATGAATTCGCCTATCTCCCTCCTGCAGGGCGCGTGTTTCGGCCAAGTTGCCGAGCTGCAGAATGGATTTTCGAATAGTTGCGAATTTTTATTGGGTTAACCCTTTTTTTTTTGGCTGCCTCGCCGAGATGCTAATGAATTTAATGACTCGGGGACAGTCAGCTTAGCTTGCTAATTTAATTTTCGTGTTAATTTCCCGGTGAGTTTCAATGGAAGTTGTCGCCAAGTTTTTCCCTTTGTTTGCCGAGTAAGAAGCGGTTGCCCTCTCTTTAAAGTTGCCTGCTGGATATTAAAGAAAATCGCCCTCTTTATAAAAGGGGGTTACAATATGCGAAAGTGTTGAAGCTGCAGGAGATTAAAAGAATGTTTAAATATAACTTTTGAAAATTAACTGGTGTCAAAGTTAGGCTTTAATGTGATTAATGCCAATAAATTTTTTTTTCCCCGGCGGGTCTCACCGGGGCTTTTTTGAAAAAATTCTTTTTCTTCAAAGTTTTTTTCCTCAAAGTTTTTTCCATTTTGGCTGGAATCTAGACTTCTAACTAGAACTTATCGGAAACTTGCTACCAGGGTACTCGAGGAATTTACCCTGGTAGAAATCTTACGTAATTTTTGACTAATGAATAGCCAGAAATGCGATTTCTGGTTTAGTTTTGGCTAGTCGCTAGCTAAGCATTGCGTATTTTCGTCACGCTTTTGACCGATTTTAAATAAATTAACAAATAAATTAATTAATAAATTAATAAATATGTTTTTTATTTAAAAATAACATAGTTTGGGAAGTTAAAAAAGTAGTTTTTAAGAGGTTATGTGTTACCAACAGAGGGTAACCTTTAGCCTTTAGCACTATCGCACTGCTCACTAACAAATGGTTAGCCAGAAATTAGAAAATATAAATCTAATGATTAGCTTAAAAACATTAGGTAGTGCTTTATATTTTAATCAGCGAGACTGCTTTATTTTCTACCAGCGTTATTTAATACTTTTTATACATTCTTATTCATTATCTTTTTAATGTTAGTATGCTGCACTGTGACCCGACGAAAATTATTACAGCATCAAAGAAAGTAGACATTCGCCTGACTAAATGTACTTCTACTCTACTCGCACGTATACGAGATTCACATTCCTCCGAAATTTTTAAAGCTCCTTTCCTTTTCCCAAGGACAATTATCCCTTCAAATCTCCAGCTCGGAAACTATCTGCACAAGCAGAGCTTAGAACGGCGAGGTGAATTGAATTTCGCATCGAGCCGTTATTGAATAAAAAATGCCCAGGTACGCGCAGTTGGCTCAATCCGACGTAAAGTTTTTACACCAAAGGCGGTCGCTACTCGTAATTGAATGAGATTTCTCGCTGCGAGAGACATCGAAAGCAGAAGTGCGAGGACAAAAACAGGTCGGGGCGCGTTACGCTCGCCTCCGCCGGGGACGATCATTTAATTATTCAATGGGGCTTTTTCGTCGGGAGTAGATTGCCGAGGTGACGCGGCGAGGTTGAGGGCGCGATTATGACGGCGCTCGATTTACTTTTATTGCACCGGCGGGTATACGATCGCGCTTAATATTCCGCCTCCGCTGCTGTTAATAAGGCTCAGGTTGTTTGCCGAACTCGCGGCGCGAGCCGATAAAAATGTTTGCTCAATTAAGTGAAACGAGCTCCTCCGCGAGCCTTTTAAATTCGCTATTCTTCGCCGCGGAAGAGTATTTTGAAAGGGAGCACTAAATCGGGAGCGCGTTAAAGGAACCGCCGACAATTGGACGAGACGCCAAGCTTCTGTTAGTCCAGCATAATTGGGTTAAGTAGATAAGAATGTCAACAGGCTTAGGAGAACAGAAAATCGGAATGCGCCCCGGCCGAAGTCGAAGTGACCACCTGGGAGGTTCCGTCGCAGCTAAAGGAATTTATTTAGAATTCATCAAATTGACCGAAACTAGGAGAGAGGGCAGCCATACTGCTGCCCTCGGCGCGAAGAAACGAGGTCAAACAGATTTAACTTTATTAACATTTTTGTTTAGCAAGTGAAACGGGACGATCCTCCGGTGTACACCCGGCTAATATTTTAAGTCGTTCTCGGCACTCATATAAGGAGTAATCGGTTTGGGACGCGGCTAATTTGCTCTGGGATCCGCTGGGGGATGCCGCTCGACTCGTGTGATTTGTACCGCGGCAATTACTTCTTTTGGAATCGCATTAATTGCGCTGTTATTCCGGAATCGCCGAAACAAAGTAAGAACTAACTGCCGCTCCTGTTGCGGAAGTTATTCTCTTAAATCAATGTAAATGCTCGGCGCTGTAATTTAACTTTTGAACTTCAATGGGTGCTTGATTTTTTTTCACTTAAGCTAAATGTGCACTTTCAAGTGGAGGAATAGAAATGTAGGAATTGTATTGCTTGAGTAGTCAAGTTACGTATTTATTTTCTCTTTTACTATTTTTTTCATTTTTCTCTAAAAAAATCTTACAAAAAGTGGTTTACGTCACAAAATGTGGTAAAAAAGTTCCTCGAAAATTGTCCAAAATTATAACTTTTTTGATAAATAATTTTGACGACTTTTCAAAAGTTATTGCCAATTTGTTTTTTTTTTTTTTTTTTCTTTCTTTCTTTCTTTCTGTTTTTAAATGCACTTTGATTCATCACTAATAGAAGAGCAACCACAATTAGTACAGGAACAGGTCTCATCGTCAGCAATAGCTTGAAAGATTTGAGATCCTATAAGAGACGCTGGCTCTTTCGCTTTGTTTAAGTTGAAATATAATCGACGATCCTTGCAAACGATTCTTTCGGTACCGTCTGGAGCACGTACATTACAAACGCCACAGTCTCCATCGTAACTTTTGTCTGATAGAGGTAAGCTCATTTCCGGCTCTTCTTGTAAATAACAAAAGTAAGGAAGTTTTCCGCAGCCGCAATTTCCCGGCGTCTTGCTCGTTCTAATGTCCTGCAGTACCTGAATTAAAGAAAGGCATTGAAATGCTTTGACTGCAGTGTTTTTCTCAATCTCGAAAGGACAGCCCTCTGCTCGAATACTGTTTTCGCGTCCACTTAAAAAGAGATTTCCGTAATCTGAATTTCTTACTCTGTCCGCAGTTTTCTGCCAGTACTCGTAGAGCAATTGGTATTTGTTAGCCGCCCTCTTAAAATCCTTAACGATTTGTATCATTTCCTCCTGGTCCCTCGGCAGCGGGATCGCCTGCAAAAGAAAGATTTATTGCATTCCTGCGTTCGTAAAGCCTCGCTTCCGCGGGGCGCGCGCGCGTGACAGTGCGCACATAAAAAAATCACGCCTCGTAAAAGGACCTATCGACGTCTAACCGGCATTATCGTCGCCTCCTTCCCGTAATAAATATGATAAAATGCATTACGTGCGTGCGCCCTCGCGAGGGGGTAGACTTTTACTGAAATAAAACTTCGTGACTCGACCCGCCGGTCGAGCAGATATAAGGGCGAGACAGAGAGAGAGAGAGAGAGAGAGAGAGAGAGAGCGGAGGAGAAAAATAAAGGAAAAATAAAGTAGTTCGTATATTCGTAGACAGAGAAGTTTGAATAACGCAATTTCGAGCTGCTTCAAAAAAGTTTCTCGCATGCGGGAATAAATAACTTAGGCTATCCTCGGGAATGATAAGCTCTCCCCCGAAATATATCAGCGGTATTTATACGCTGGAAAATAATTTGCTAGCTGACAGGCTAAAAAATCGAACCGCGCGGAATACGGAGGTCGCGCGCTGGGACTCGTCGCGGCTCGATGAATGGTAATAATAAATCGAGGAAGGGAGAAGAAGGGAAAAGTCGTACGTACTTTATTTGTCTCTCTCTTCAGCATTGTTACGAAGGATTGCTCCTCGTCTTCTTCTAAAAAATTAAATCGTACAATTATAGTCGACGAAATGTACTTGAAATATTTTGTCAAGAAATCAAAGTCGATTAGAATAATGTGTTTTGTTAGCGTATAAGTTTTTGCAATTAACTTGAATTTTCCATAAACTTTTGTAAAAGATAATACAGTGAATGAAGGCAGATAAAAGTTTTATTAAAGGTGCTGCTGCGATCACACTAAAAGATAATGGCTTCTCTCTTTACAGCTGTCATTTCGCCTTTTACAACAGCTATTTTCCATTGTTTGCAGCATACTTTACTAATTTTAAGATTACTATTTTATTTTTAATATATAGAATTAAAAGTTGAATGCTTAAAGATAGCAAGATCTTTAAATACACAATTTGTACTGTCGGAATTATTGAGATTGCTTAAAATAGTTATTGTTTTATTGTAATCGTAATTGGCGTGCTAAATGGCGTTTCGTGCTAATTCATGTAACTTCTGCTAGAGTAGTTGTTTATGTCAGAATTAAAAAAAAAAATTAAGCAGGTAACTTGATTAAAGTATAAATTTAGTCACTAAATAAATGAAATAAATCTCGACGATGTACTGATTTCGAGAAGATTTTAAAAATCTTAAAGTTATTTTTTTTAAAAAAAATAAAGGAAAAAAACTGGTTCGACATTCTAAAAGAAGGTGATTCCGTTTTATGAAAACACATCGGCAACAAATACTATCAAAGTAGCAAGACCTCAATTAAACCGACCGACTAAGACGGCGAAAAATTAGTGAACCTCAATTAAAGAACCGACTTCCGGCGAACTCTCCTTTTCTTCTCGGACCGAATTCTCTCGGCTGATCCTACAATCTTCTAAATAGCGCATAAAACCTGTTTAGTGTTACATAAAGCGGTCTCTTCCGGCACTCGGACGGGGCCCCGAGTTTTATGCCAGGGACAGCCGGACGTAAACCCTTCGGGTTAACTTCCGCGGGGTTTAACTGCCAGGTTAAGCGACTATTCCAAAATATAACAGGTGACGTGCGGATTCCATTCGACTCCCGGAAAACTACTATTTCGGGTGACAATTGCGAGTCGCGGCTGTAGAGAGCTGGGCGGCGCAGTGCGTCGCCGTGTGTAGCTTTTAAATTTCATTGGAGGACCGTGAATTTTGAGGAAACCGCCTGCCGGCTGGTACTTTGCGCGCTCGCCGCTTTATTATAAATGCCGTTGCTTTTGACTGACGGTTTCAGCGCGGTTTAAAGGTGGTTTGTAAGCATGCTTCAAATGCGCGCATTTTTTACTTACAGAGTAATGTTCAGTTTAGCAGTTACCTTGGCTAACAACCTCCTGACTGCAGCTCGTTTAAATATGAACGTTTTAATTTTTATTAAAAACACGCACTTTTCCCGGGTGCGAGAATTCGCATTGCTAATTTTTGAAATATTTTTTGAAAATTACCGCTGAATTCCAGGGAGGTAAATGACAAAAGGACATAGAAAAGTTTTTTCACAGTCTGCAAGCCAAGACCACGCACAAGCGAAAGAGGTCGCTAGAAAATCTAATATCACTCTGGTGGAAAAGTGGCACAATTTTTTAATTATTTTTCGTTTCAAAAGTTTAAATTTATGTACATGACGCCATGGAGATTAAGCGAAATATTTTAAATTCAAAGGGTAAATAGTGTTTTGTTTAATTCTGATTATACATTTTGAGTAAACAATTACACTGAGAGAAGAAATATAGTAAACATTACAAATAATCTTGTAAACATTACCATACTGTCTAGTAAAGCCACCACAGACTAATTTTTACTAAACTTTTTTCTCAGTGCAGTAAATCCTTATAAAGGTATGGCGCATCTCCAAAACAAGAGGAGCTAAAAAGAGTTTAGAGTCATCAATCGCGTTTTAATTAGATAAAATTGCCGAGTTTTAACGCTCCTTCATAACGTTTCTAATTATATTAAAATTTGCGGGAATAAGAGAAATTAAATAGCGCGTCGTTACGGCGTTATAATGCTAAAATGGACGTCGTTAAAACAGCTGCGGAGAACATTAACTCGTAATCGTATGTAAACATAATAATTTTTAAAGAAAGATCACTCCGCCACGTCCCGAAACTTTAATTAACCAACGTCACGAAACAGCGGCACTTTTATCTCCCTTCCCCCGAAAATGAACTTATCGCTTCTCAGCCGAGCAAACGCCTCTTCGGCGCACATCTACTCGAATAATGCCGAACGAGACGGTTTATACTCCAGCAATGCAAACTCGAGAAAGCTTTTACGATAATCAAAGCGTGCGAATTTTGCAAGAGGCGGAAGATTAAGAAGCGCCCCGATTACAAATCAGTCGGCGACGATAATCGGGCTCGCAGCAGAACGAAATGGAAAAAGAAGAAAAAAGAATCCCGAAAGCAGGGAAGGAAAAACCGGAGGACAATTACCGAGAGAGCATGCGCACAATCGAACAAAGAGCTCGTCGCGCTTAATCTCACGTGAAACCAAACGAAATTAAGCGCACCATTCGACCGCGCCGTACCGAAAACCCGATAAACTGCCGTCCCCTTTTTCCCGGAAGGGAAGCTCCGGAGGCTTCCCATGGCGTTTTTCGACTTCAGGGCCGCACCGACGTAAATTCTCCCGGTCGCAATTTTGTTTAAAGCTTGGCTCTCTGGTTTTGCCATTGGGAGGAGAGATGAATCGCCCTCTGAAAGTCGACGAATACTTAAAGTATGATGAAGCTCGCGGAGCGGAGCTCGTGTTTACTTAAAGGTCCAAAACCGTTTTATTCGCTTTTAATAATGTTGGAGACTCGCCGGCGATGTAAAATTCGAATTTTACGGAAAACGTTTCTGTTTTATTTCTTGGGAATGTTCAATATTGAAATGAAATGGGGCATAAAAATCTAGGTGCGTTACTGCCTGTAATTGGAGCACTGCCAAACGTATACGTGCTTGAAGGCAATAAACTTTTCAGCATAGGCGTGGAGGAAAGGCTCATTTAGTTAATACTCTGTACAATTCTTCTCTCGCCGCATTAATCATCGGTTGGGCAACTTGAGTAGTCAAAACAATAATGTACTTTTCTCGCTGAAAGATCGATTCGAGAATGTAGCTTATTACTGTAAATTAATTGTTTTCCTTCCACCTGTCTTATTTCTATTACTTTGTTGTTAAAAATTTCCTTCTGTTAGTTTTAAAATAGATTTGAAATTCGCGTGCTCTACTTGCAGTACAGAACCGTAAAATTCAGTGTTACCAATAACCTTCTCATTTATTTCCACGTAGTACGTGCGTGTAAAATTGACATTTTTCTTAATTCTCTTGGTACTTTTATGAGTGTACTCAATTGTGAATCTTTGATTCCTACAAGTCAGGTAATTTAGACAGTATTTCAACTACCGTCGTTCCGAACAAGTTTTATTGCAAATATTAAACATAAAATATGGGCTCATCAAAAGAAGATTTACGGTTATGCCTTCTGACATTTTATAAATGTTTTTTACGATTAATAATTTAACATATAGCGCCGAATTCAGTGTTCGTCAAAAACGCCGGAAGTATATCGCAATGAAGAGATTTATGCACGCTTTCAAAAATTCATTTTTTAATCAAACGGATTACAAAGCTCCAAAACGCATCGTAAAACAGGCTCTCCTCCAAAAACGTATCGCAGCGAAATTCAAAAGCATCGGCGTCCATTCACGGCTCAGCGATTGCGCAATGTTTACGGGGTCATTTTCATGAAAAATACCGGCTCATTTTTAACCTCGTCCGCGATCAGTGGCGCAATAACGCAACTTCGCGGCGATATCCCGAGAATCCCCAAGTCAAAAAGCTCGCGAGTCGAAGCAGCGATTTTTCGCGCGCGCAGCTCATAAAATATTCGGCCGTGCGTGCGTTGCTTAACCCACCGAGCTGCGCTGAAAAATTCATGCCCTGAGAAATGATCATCCGCCGCGGCGCTGCCAATAAAATGTATGCAAAGCCAAGCGGGATTAGGGAGGATGTAAATAGATACGGAAAGCCTCCCGCGAGTTTCAAACAAATAATTAGTTTCCTAGCGAATAATTCACGGGAGAAAAACAATTTTTTAAAGTGCTGAATCGCCGTGTAAATTGAATGTCAACGTCCTTTAGTCTTTTCAAATGTCTTAGCAATGATGTTAATTGCGCTTTGAAAATTAATCATTGTTTTTTTTAATACTGAGATTGATACCTGTATATATATATAAATAATTAATTATTAATAATTAAAATATAAATAATTGACTCTTCGTGTAGTTTTAAGTTAATATTAACTTTAGAATTTTAAGCGATTTAACCTTTAGAGGACGGGAGAGCCAATATATTGGCGCAACCCGTGATCGACACTTTACCCATGATCAATCCATGATATAAGATACCTTTTTTATGCATCTTTTTAGGCTGATAACGCGCCCCGAATCCGCGTCCTCTAAAAGTTTAATTCCCGCGCCGTTCGGCTTCGGACGTCTGAGAAATAAGAGTAGTATCGACGCGCTCGCTAGGTGGCGCATGATAACCCTCAACTAAACTAGCGAATCAAAAAGGATATAAGCGGGGCGAACAAACGTCTAAACAACCTTTGCTTTGAGGAGCAACTAATCCTTTTTCCACCTTACAATTTAGAACCTTCAACGACGGATTTCTTGGGTTGATGCCTTCACCTAAATCTATATCAGCAGAGACATCCGGACAACTCGAAATCAACTCTACTGCAGCCGTTCAAGCAGCTCGGCGAGTGGATCCGCCACCTACAGCACCGGCCTTTCTTAAAGATTTCTCCAAACCGACTACGTCCAGCAAGCCGTTAACCGGAGCAATACCTAGCTCTTTCCGTTCAGGTAAGTCCAGACAGTGTTGGTTAGAGAAGAATTCCAACATGGCTCCCACGCCAATTCAAGTGGCCATCGCTGCTGTAGGCTAAATTCAGAAGGTAAATAAAGTGAGACAGACGGACCGTGGAGGCCATTGGCCATTGCGCGCGAAATCCTTTTTTAAATAACAGATTTACATTCCGCGCATAGATTCAGGTGGCCTCCGCAGTCTGTCTTTCGCTTTATTTACCTCCTGAATTTAGCCTACAGTAGTGCTGGCCACCTCAATTGGCGCGGGAACCATGTTGGAATCCTTTTCTAACCAATGCTGGGTCGAGCACTTCCCATCGCCGTACCGAAACTGTCAACCAGAGCTAAACAAAATGCTCTCTCACCTCATCGAGCAGCTTTTTTCCGAAGATGTGGTGGGTAAGCTCTAGCAAGACCAAACTCAACAAACCCCCAAATACAAGATCTTTTCGGAGCCTTTCCTCCCTGCAATTGGGTGGTGTGGCCTTCACTAAGTTGAGCGGGGTTTCTCTCGTCCAGACTCGTTTTAAGAATCTACATAGTGGGGTTAGTGTTATGCTCGCCCAGTATGCAACTTACCAGCCTCAGCGGGTCGATAACAGTTCCAGCGATTGGCACGGAGGGACTCCCTGCAGTAGAGCTAAACAGAGCGCTCTCTCTTCACATCGAGCGCTCACCAGCGTTTCCTCAACACGCCGCTACAAAACAACAGAGCGCCCTCTCATTGCATCGAGCACCTCACCGAGCGTGCCCAACTCGAGCGCTCTCTTTTCTCATCATGTGTTCCCGTTCAACTCGTGAAGCGCTCTCCGACCTGTGAGTTGCTCACCGAAGAAGTGGCAACAAACTGACGCATTCACCCCTGTCTTGACGTCATTGCCGACAAACGATTTTATGCTTCAAGGTGTGTAGCTAAAAAATAGCTAATTCTTTTGCAAATACTATAAAATCGACGAGGAAGTAAATAGAAATGAATTAATGTAATTTCGTTCGTAAAATGAAAACAGTCTAGCAGCATAATTCGATTGCAAGTAAAGAGAAAACTTCTTACGAGCTTAAGATTAATAATACTGCTCAGCGGAGCGGAGAAAAAATTCATTTCAAAAGTTTACCCACTGGCTGAAGTGAAAAAGGCGAGAGAGCAAGAAGCGAGTCGCAAAATGACGCGAGAGACGATTCGTCTTGCTCTTCCACAGAGTAAACAAGATACTTATATTCTGTGTTTGGCCTTCGCGGCACTCCAACCCCTTCTCTCCCTCTTCCCTCTTCACAAACGACGCTCGAGGTAAGTAGCACAATTAATATTAATACCGCGGCGGGTATATCGCCGTATTCTCACCTTAACCCAGATAAAACTCGCGAAGATTATTTAAGGTGTTTGCTTTTTCGTCTAATGACTGCCGCCCGACTAAATTCGTTCTCTTCTGCTTTTATCGTTTTTTTTTTAATCCTCCGCGTTATCCGATAAATATGTATGCGCTCGCATGCAAATTCAACAGGCTTCGCTGTAATGAAATTTAATACCCGACAGTGTTGATGCAGTTCTGCTTGCGTTAAAGCGGCTCTAAAGTTAAACCGATGTAGTTAATGTTATAAATTTCATTGCCAAAGCGGTAAGCGAGCGTCTTTTCAATTCACAGAATTGCTATTTACGCTCTTGAAAAATATACTCGAGCTAATTTCTATACTTTTTCCTTGCAAAAATAAGAGGGTGATACAAGTTTTATTAATAAACACTGTCGCAAGATAGCTTGTAGCTAGTTAACTAACTCACGCTTTCAAAACGGCAGCTTACGCCACTAATAATTTAAACAGTCGGATCACTTAAAGCTAAAAAATTTAGCACTCCCACCAATGTTAAAAATGACTTAATCAAAGGGTAACATACCTGCACACGGTGGTAGCCTGTGACTTTTCTAAAAGAAAAAACGAAGAAAGCGACGTTAAACACAAGGGACTTTCTCCGCGAAGTAATTGCGCGAGACTGACCTTGCCAAACCATGCCTCTTTCAGTTCACTTGACAGGGTAGGCGGCGGCGGCGGGCGTTTTACCATCGATATCGAGGACCCGTCCACGCAGCAAGAACAAGAGCAATCGTCGGTAGTGTCGTCCGGGTTACAGTCCTGGTTAGCCTCGTCCCTCACTCTGATTAGCCACTTGTTCAGCCTGACGCCCAGATCGCAGTAAGCCCGAAGCCATCCTTGCCACTCGCACGCCGCCTTATCGGCGACTCTTATCAGCCAGTCTGACCACACGCGGATCGCGTCCGGATTTACCCTGGTAGGAAGTAAGAGGTTTGCGCGAGTTAAGAGTTTTTTCTTAAGTAAAATTGAACTGCAATCTCAAGCTGCGCTGAGGTTAAAATTTGTTAAGTGTGAAAGGTAGAGAAGAGGGAGCGCTCAGCTGTTCGATTAGCGCAGCTGGAACTTTAAGATTCTGGAGTGTTTCAACTTTTTGAGATTCACAGATAAAATGGAAAATACTATCGTCGTTAAATTAAGAGACAATGAATGGATACATCAAGCGACATATTGAATATTTAAAATGACAGTAATTATTATTGTATTTGCCAAATATAGATTATGTTACTAATAATACTGTTGGCGCATGCGCAAAATGTGAACGTGGACCTCTCTTAGTTTAACGAATTATTATATTGTACATTGTTAAAAATCTATCGTTTTTAGCTGAATTTTTGTATTACAAATTATGCATCGATTAACCATGTAGGTTAATTTAACACTTTTAATACTTAAAAATCCGCTAAAGCTCCAATAATTCTATTATTCTGGAAGAAAATTCTCTTTTAAGAAATTCAAAAATTCCATTGGAAACTATTTCAAAGCAGCGTTCGCTCATTTTCAAATTTCTTTGCACGTTGGCGTGGAAAACAGCGCTAACGACGCAAGTTAGGGAACTGGATGAAATTTAAAATTACTTCTTTCTAGATATGAAATATTTTTTGTAATAAATAAAATAAGTAAGGGTATTCAGAACGCTGCTTAGAAAGAAATTAACGAATGATAATGATAAATCATAGAATATTTGTTTTACAAATGTCTAAAATATTAGTTAGAGAGGCCTTAAATCGATTTTCGTGCGACTCCGCAATTCTCGCGAGCTCGGGTAATATTCTCTTTAAGTATAAAGGCAATACCTAAAGCTGTGATCTCTAGAGTCGGTCGTATCGGATACAAATCATCCACTAAATTGAAAATTCCTTTACAACCTTCCCTCTTTCGCGTTCTGTCTCTTTTTCTCGAACTGTCGTAGAACTGCTACCGCTCGATAATTCGTAGAAACGAAGTCGTTCCACCCAGTCCACCCTATAAACGTACCGTCTTGTCAAGGCATTGTTAGCAAGTGTCGAGAAATTGTACCGAAATTTCTTTTGGGAATATTAATCAAGTTACGCATCTCGATTTGGAAGAAGACAATTTGATTGTTCGGTTCGCGCAATTTTTCGAAATTCAAATTTTATTTAAAAATATTATTTGATATTTGCTAAAAATAAAGATGAACGAGACCGCTAAATTTACGCAAAGTTGTAGCCCCTCTTTTTCCACCGCTACGATTTCGTTAAGTATTTCTTACGGGCATCGATAAAAGCGCCATTAACAAAAATTCGAAGCTGCCAAGACTCGCTCGAGGCACAATAAAAACAATATTTTATAGACTCCTTCACCTCTCCCGCTCGCGGTCATCGTCTCGCGGCTCCCCTTCGAGATTCGAAATAAGCACCGAATTATTCCGCCGCTCTCTCCTCGCGTCGCTTCCAAGGGTCCATCATCTAAATTTAATTATGATGGCCCGCGCGACCGGCACCGTAAATCCGTCGATAAATCGTCCTCGCGACCGTCGGCCGTCAGCCGCTACGCGCGGCGCGGCGCTCTCTCGCGAGAGGGGAGCTTCCTGTTTTTCCGCGGCCTCGGATCTGCGTCACTCAACCTACACCTTGGACTAAAATTACCGATAGACCGGCGCTATTTCGAGTGCGCATCGACTCTCGGGCGTGGGTGACCGAGAGAGTCTCGCCTTCCGCTGCGTTGATTCGCGAGTCGAATCGAGAGGCCGACCTTTGATCCTTCGCCGTCGGCCGTCCCGAGTCTTGTAGCTACACGTGCCGGAATTTCGAGGCGATTTAAAAAATGACACTGGCTAAAGGAAGTAATTGTCCCCCGTGACTTATTGGCGAGCCCGATGACTGGTGAAATTTGTAAAAAAAATTTTCGCCGCCTTTAATATGCCGATCATTTATTATTGTGAGCCTTCGTCTCTTTTATTTAGCCAGCTACGTTATAATAAGAAATTTAATCTTTCTTATTCGCAGCGGACTAATTGCATTAGACGTAGAAAATTTGAAAATTTTCAGGGTAAGAAAATTGATTACCGAATTAAGACGGAGGAATATTTTGCACGCGTTATTTAATATTTAAGTAAAAATGACTTTGAGACACTGAATCCTCCTTGGATCAGCATTTAAATCATTTCGCAAATCTATACAAAAGGTAGAAAAGGGAAAAAGCGAACTCACGCATTGCCGTCGTCGTCGTAATCCATGTCAGGCCAATCCGGATACAGCAACTTGGCAGCTTCGGCAGCGGCGTCTGCATCCTGCGCTTTCACAAACACACATTTTAGAGAACATTAAGCCGCCGGCTGCGCGATTACTCGCAACGCCTCGCTCGTAAAACTGCCGATCTTACGCCCCGAGAAGCGAAAGGGGAGAATAGTTAGACGTAAAAAATAAATGCGCAGCGGAGGCTGTAAAGGGGCAGATCATTGTTTCGGCGGAGGGGGGGAGGGGAGAGGGGATTGTAATCGGTACTTTCTTCGAGGCTTATGGGACGGTTTAGGGACGGGCGGCATCAAGATTGTTTCTGGTCTTATCGCTTTTAATTGCGCTTTCACGGGATTTTATGCATTTTTTGCCGCGATCCGCAAAGACTAATTTGCTTTTTATAGCTTGGCACGTCGCTGGCCGCGAATTATAAGCGTATTAATGAGGTGGTTGTTACGAAAATTTCTGCGACGTAAATTTTAACTCGGCGCGCGCGTTAAGGCGCCGCCGAATGACGAATACATAAAAATAAATTTCCGAGGTAAACATCTTTATAGAGTGGCAAACGCTTCGTAACAATTACGATGGTACGCGCCTTTATTAAGTTTCTTTACTGATACTTTTTTTATAAAACAGGTTATTAAATAGAGATACGTTTTATTTAGAGTCTATAAATACTTAAGACAATAAGCTGTATGTTTCGAAATTTTTTTCGAGCTATTTAGTTTACGTTTTTAATCGTCTTTTACACTGAGAGAAAAAAAGGAGTAAAAATTACTATTCTGTATCGTAACTTGAGATATGAGAAGAAAAAAAACGAT
>JAWWEM010052675.1:4614-17395 GCA_035582935.1 Ormyrus thymus
GAATATTTTGTATATAAACAGTCGGTATTTCTTGACTAATTGGATTGACTCACATATTGATTTGTAAGCAAACGTAATGGCGAAGCAAATCGAGCATGTACAATAACTGCAGCAGCTGAATTTAAAGCTAAATAAAATGAAGAGATTGTAAAGCTTACTTTTACAAATAAAAGGTTGTACTTTTAGTAAAGAGCTTAAACTTTATTTTTTCAAAACTAAAGCTTGGTTCAAATAGTGCAGGTTTTTACTTTTTTTTTCAAGTCAGCTCTTTCGCTGAATTTGTGCCTAACACGAATGTAGGTTAGAAATATTACATTTCCCAGATTTTTATATTTAAAATACCTCTGGGCATTTCGCCTTTATAACAGTTTTAGACTACCCGAGAGATGGTAAAAAATTATTTTTCCACAAAGAGCTCTGATATTTCATCTAATAAAACTTCTCTAATACAATTTTTTACGCGGAGCATAAACGTCAGGAAAACAAACTGCCACCGTACGCTGCTATGATCCTCCCCGGGAGCTTTGCCTCCAATTGGACCATCCAGCCGATACTCGGCGTCTGAAGTGGAAGATCCGCGAGGGTACGAAAATATTTCACATTCCCGAGCATTCAAAAGCGCCGTTCATTTTTCGCTCGCCTCCGCCAATAAAGGAGTAAACCTAAAGCAAAGAATGAGCCGCGCGAAGAATGAGAGCTGAAAGAACTGACAAGACGTCGAGCGGGCGAAACGGCGCGACGACGAAACGATTCGCAGCTCCTTCTGCCTTGGCACAATAGCCCAGGCGCCGATGAAAAGACACGAAAACAGTCGGCTCGCGTGACTCAGCCGCGTCTCCCTCGAAAAACTGACATTATATCCCCAAGTACGCGCGCGCGCACTTGTAATCTTCGCAACGTCGCGAGGGAGGAAGCCAAGCGTCATTCGCGTGTATAAGGTCACTGGGTCGTTCCCTCAATGGCGGCGCGGAGCCTTTTTACCCTCCCTCCTTTTCATACGCGAGGACGCGATCCGCGGAGAAGCAAAGCGAGCCCCGCGTGCGCCTTGAATTTTGGATGCTGCGCGCCTCGGAAGGTGGAGGCGTCTGCCGCTCGGGCAGAGTACACACCCGAACGAAATATTGCACGCCGCGGGAGGACACTTTCGCGACTTATTTCCCCCGGCAAAGGTAGACGTCGTTCAACATTTAGCGGGTAATTGCGAATTAAGGGGGGGCTCCGCGCGGGTGTACAAAGGGAGTGAAGGATGATGAGGCGACGCGCCGTTATCAAGCGCGAGTAATGGGATTTTTAAGCGCGACGGTATTATGTCGGTAACGAGGAAGATGTTCGTCATACTTTGTTCGCCGTAAAATGTTTATTGCGCGCGCTATTAAATATTTAGCTCGGGGTTTTCGGGTGGACTGCTTGATAGGCGAAATTTTAGATTTTAATGAATGGGTTTAGCAGTGTTGGGTCACGCGCGGGGAATACCATTGGGATAAGATTGGGATGAAAAGAGTGATTTTTAAAGAATTTTATTGGATAAATGAAATAAACTTTTTTTATGTTGTACAATTAGGTATTATTTCTGTAGAAAGTAATACTGTATTATACGAGAGAATTTAAAACAGTGGAGTTGATGGCAGTTGCAGTTTTGTTTGCCTTCAACTAAAAACTTGCTTTCAAATAAAACTTGGTTTTAAAGACATAAAAATATGTTAGTAGAGCATCGACGTTTAAAGCCCAGACAATTTCTTTTTGTACTCAAATGGTGTCACAAAATAAGATGTTTTCAATCTATGACAATCCTTTTTTTTAATTAATAATTCATTATTAAAATTTATTAATATTTCCATTTGTTAATAGTTTTTAAACAATATTATCTTGCGCAAGTTTTATACGTTTAACATTATTCTCCCTAAAAGGGTAATTTAAAGATATTTTTTAAAAGGAATTTCTCGTACTTTGGTAATCGATTCTCTTCAATAATGCATTTCCCTTTCTGTTCCCAAGCGATCAAGAAACTGTCGAAGTGAATATTAAAAAAAAAAAGAAGAAATTTCGATTAAAGTGCAGAAAAAGAAGAAAAAAAAAAATGACAAGGGAGCATAAATTTTATTATCCCCAACTGCGCGAAGAGTATTATTTTCACGCCTTGATACGAAAACTCTTAAAAAATTCAGGATAAAAAGTCCGTTAAGCAATGTATTTTTTGTTTCAGTAACGTACGTAAATCTTTTTTTTTCACGCGTCTGTCGAAAATAAAAAATGAACAATTTATAATTTTCGACTTTGTATGAAAAGTATTGAGAGTTTTCGCAACACTTCTCGCAACACTTTGGTGTTTCTACGAATTATTCGCGAGTCTTAATCCTGAAGCGGCATAGAATTTATTTCTTGTATGCGCTTTGCACTTACTTTTTTGGATTGTTGAAATCCTTTAAAGAAACAAAATGGAAGAAAATGCTTTTATTGGATTTTTTTACTAAACTGGAAAAAATGTACAGTAATCTTTTTACATTACTATACAAAGTAGTGTGAAAAATTTTTTAAACAACTTCATTTTTCAGTAAAAAATACATTTTCATCACAATTAATGTAAACGACGATACGCGCTATTAAAAATAAAATTTATATCGGTTTGCTCAATACGTTTTAATCTTCGACTTTCGTTTAACGCAAGGCGTATTTAATCTTTATTAATGCTTCCACGTTTTTGATCCCCCGTGGTTACATTAGAGTTATTGCATTTAGCGAGAAAAGTATTTATGCAGTACTTTTAAATTATAAATCCCCAGCAGGTGCACTTAGTTGTAAAGACTTGGATGCCGTTTAAACATGATTGGCAAAAAAGTTGATTTACTTTGAAGTTTGTCGCAGAAATTGGACGTTTTACAGCTAAAAAAAGAGAAGTTACGATCTGCATTCCAGTATCTGCATTGCAACCATAAATATTTCATTATCGACGCCTCGGAGAGCATAAAATCCCTGAAGAAGTATTTTTACAGCGAGATGGAAGATGTCCCATAACGCTCGAGGATTCACTTGATTATCTGAGAAATTATGCATGAAACTCGCAAGTCGATTATTCCGAAGTTCTCGAAAACTCGTATTTTTCTCCCATTCCCCAGGCAAGCCATATATTCCCACCTCCCGAAACTTTAATTCGCACGGCCGTTCGATCGGTATATAACGGGCCCAAAACACAAGCGCCGTCTCCGAACCCGAGAGCGAAAGAATATTTAAGAATAAAAAAAGCACGCAGAAACGAGCTTCCGCCGCGGCCGAGTTTCATTATTCGCGGAACTTTGGGGCGAAAATCCTTCCGCGACTCGGAGTTTAGCCCACATTCCTCGGAACGCTCGGCAGCTTCCCAGCCGGCGGTGAAACAAAGAGTCGACGAGAAAGTCATTGCGCAGAAAAAGCGCTCGTTTACCCGCGACGTGACGAAGCGGACGGGCAACTACCCGCGACGCCGGACGCGAAGACGTCGTCGTGCCGCAGCGGCATCGAGCGCCCGTGTGGACCAGGGAATTTGGATTTCGGAGGTTATTGTTGTACCGATTACAAAAGCCCGGCGGACGGAGCCCGACGTATGTTCTGGTGTAAGAGCGATAATCGGCCTTTTCATGATGTTGCGATGCAATTTACGTTGTGGAGTTTCTTGTCACTTTGATGGTGGGCGATTATTAGTGGTAAAGTAATTTTGTCAAACTATTTCACGAGATGAAGCTGTGATTCCGATAGAAGTCTGTTTTGAATAAGAAGCCAAGTACAGTTTTATTGTTAGTTTCTAAAGTTTTGTAATTTCAACATTTCCTTTCTTCTGCTTGAATTTAAAACTTTTTCTCGGCTTATTGGTAAATTCTTTGGTAAATTCTTTGCTTATTGTTAGGCTTATCAACTTGAGAGAGAATAACAGTTAAATTAAGTAATAGTTCCACAACGAAACGTTAGAATTTTTAAGATTGCCACCTTTGTATAATATCAAATATTGAATCTCAAAACATTTTCGTCACGCATTCGACAAAAATACGACAACATTGAATTTGTACAAATATATCTAAGCCAAATTTAACGTCATCCGGCAATCCCACTTTGAATTCAGTGCATCTCGAGATAATTTTCGAAAATAGAAAAGAAATCCAAACAATCGCTTATTTCGCATTCTCCGACAGCAATCCTCTCTCTCCCTCCGAAGTCGTTCGGCTCGTCTCGCGCTTCCCTTTTTTCTCCGCCTCGGCGGCGCGTTCAATGGCTTCGAAAATATCGGTAATACCGCCGAATTGTCCTCGTATTTCCCCACCCGGCCATGAAGCCCGGCCATGAAGCCCGGCCATACGTGCTTATACTTCCCGAGCAATCGGGAGCAGCGCTGAGATAATGGCTCCTCGACCCCGGAGGAAGCACTATAAAGGTGTCCGGAGAAAGTTCCCCGGCTCGGAATTTAGAGCGCGCCGAGTTCCATCTCCTCGCGTATGCACCTCGCCCGCGGTGGGGGGGAAAAGTAAGTGGCACTCGGGAAAAGTCAATAAATTCGAGTGAAACGTAAGCTGGATAACGGATCGCGGACTGCGCGCGCGTGCCCGACTATCTCGCGTAAAGTCCGCGGGACGAATATCGGTTTTCGATGTGTTCGCGGGGGGAGAGGTGTCAGCTGGCGATATATATGCACTCTCCTCCGGACGGATATTTTCGGCTGTTCTTTTCGATACGGCGAGCGAGTTCCGTATTGCCGTGAGCACGGCGTAGATAAGCTCGTCGGAAGACTTTTGTCGGCGCGTCGATATTCGCCTCTCGGAATTTCCAATCATGTATGGGTTGCGCGGAGCGGGTTGAGGGGCGGGGGGCGGAGGGAGGTTCTACTTTCTTGTTTGCCTCGGAAAATCGTTTTAAAGATTTTGCGCTGTTTGAGATTCAGCCGCTTGGAATCTTGCAATTTATTTCTGGAATTCATTAGCCGCGCTGATGTAGTGTTATGCGTGTATAAAGCAAAAAGCTTAAAATAAAGCTTCCTCGAAAAGATTTAAGATAAATTAAAAATTCCTTTTTCAACTTTAAATTCAGAAACTGTATTTTAAAAGGGAGAAATTTAAACGAGGCGTTGAATAAATACTATAAATATTGCAGGAAATTTATTCAGTGCAATCATTTTTTGAGGATAAAAGCGCTGAACTTTATCAGAAATGTTAACAATGTTTTCATTAAAACTGAATTCATTTGATTTTATGATTTTGCTGCCCTCATCGATCGTATAAAGCGTTTTTATTATTTTATTTCTTTTATTTTAAGAGTGACTTTTATTTTATTAGCCAAAAGTGAATTAAAAATAGAAAATCCCTATTACAAATGTTTGCGCTACAAATATAAAAATTAAACATTTAAACCAATTGTTTCCAATATTAATTTGAGTCCCGATATTGACAGATACCTAAAGTTCATAAATATCTGTTATTTTAAAGATTTCTGATAAAAACGTCAAAACCATTTTATTTTTCAAGGAACAAATTTTAGAATTTTCTCAAGAAAGATTTTTCGAAAAAATAAAGCTATCTTCCTCAAGTACCGCGCTTTTTCTTTTAAACAAGATTATTACATTTATCCTACCAAATTTAAGAAAACAAGAAACCGCAGTAAAATTGTAGATTCAGATTATCGTCTTAAATTATTTAAGTAGTAAATAGCAACATTAGTGCGAAGCCAACTAAAATCATCAAATTTCCGAGGGTCGCTTAGCCTACAAGATAAAATAAGTATTATCCAAATTTAATTAAATTCCTACGAGACAGGTATAACTTTTGCAACTTTGAGATACAGAGGCAAAGTGTTTGCTTACACTTCTATAGACTGCTCGAGATGCAAACGGATTCTCCAGCTCCGCGGCGAAAGTAATATCAGGTACAGAGCAGTATTGATCTGCAATTGTTTGCAGAAGCATCTTTTGTCATCAATATTGCGATTTTCTCCTTGGAAGAAAAAATAAAGGTTGAGCGGCGTATACGGATGATAAATATTCTTTGATACCACGGGATAAAGGACAAAGGTCTTTTGTGGAATAATCTCGAATGGATTACGCCTGGCTTGGCGTTTCGGACGTGGCACTTTAGCCTTTATGAATTGCGGTACAACCACAATGGCCTCGGTGCATTATTCTCTCACATCGAATTATTGCGCAACGAGATCCCGCGTTATTTTCCCACCTCGCCAAGAAAAGCTTCCTCGCCTTGATTAATCCCGAGGAAGGAACTCGTCGATTATCGGGCCGCTTATTAAATCCCAAAGGTTGCCGATCCCGTCCGGCTATCGGCCGAGCATCTTATATAAGGAGCCAATTCAAGGCTAAACCAGTTCGCTCCCGGCGATGGCTGCATAAACCCAACCCGGTTACGCGATGCATAAGCCATCCGACAGGCAAATCAATTTCCCCGGAGTAGTACCTGCGAAAGCCAGAGTCCAGTTTCGTCGATCTAGAAAGCCCGTGCATCGGCGCCGCCGGCGCGCGCGTCGAGTTTTGCAAGCTTCTGCAACTTGCGATATTGAAAACGGAATTGCCGCTGCGTTCCGCTACGGGTTTTTGTCGGCTGGATCGCTGCGCGTGGGCGCAGGATCGTGTAGCTTTTTTTCTCGCTTCGCTGAATTAAATCGCTGCCCGGAACAATTTCCGTGTGTATGACGAGATGAATAAATAGCTGGCGAAGGAAGTTGATAATTGCGTGCTGGCGCGTTTTAGTGAAGTTGATCAATATTTAAAGGTAAATGTGGAAGCGTGAAGCGTTGGCTTTGCAAAAACTTAAAAATTCTGAAGTTTTTAGCGTTCATTTCTTAATCTTTAGGACTGAATTTTTAAGCGGCTTGATAAAGTTGTTTCGGAATAATCACAGTTGCCAAAAGTTCGTTAGAACGTCGTAAAAAAGCTTTCAGCATTTAATATAGCACGAAATCGTAAAAGAGTGTGTAAACAAAGCACTTGTGCATTTTTACTACTTTATTTTAAAATTTACGATTCAAATAAGATTTAATGTCTCAGATTTTAATGCTTATTGTAATAATCGTAATAACGTTTTAATTAAGTAATCTGTATGCTAATTTAAATGTGTCATGTAATTGGAAGAGCACCGGTATATTATAATGAACATTAAATGTTTGCGTTGGTTTCATCGTTGAAATATGTACAACAATAAGAGCATAAACATGTAAATAATCTAGGTCGAATAAATTAAAACTTGATCCTTATAAAATTTGAATTATATTGGTTAAATTTTTTTTTTCACCAGTATGTGAGTTTTGTCCTTGATTTAACTTACATTTCAATAGATAAATTGTTTTATAATGGACTCTATTAAGAACAAGTGAAGCCGATAATGTAGGGAATCAAATGAATAAATGAATTCTCAAATTTCTCTTTTTACATCCAACTGTCGGGAAAGCTTTTTACTAACTTTGTTTGTTATGATTTCACGGATTTGCGAGTAAAAGCTTTAATGGCACAGCTGCCAACATTTATTGACTCATTTAAGTAAATTTGGGAGTGTCCGCGTTGGACACGTCAAACGTGTGATTAAATAATGTTTAATTAATAATATTGCTCGTTAAAATGATTTAATTTAATGGAACGTGCAATTACCCTGCCATTTTTATTGAATTAAACAGCAATTAACGGTGATGAATATATTTTGGTATATCAGTGCTACTTATAAATAATAACATGATTGAGTATAAATTGAAAATTTTACATCCAGAGACAGTAGATTTACTACTTAACTCTTTTTAAGCGGTGCGCGATTATTTTCAGACCCTAGAAATCGATTTTCCTTTCATCGTGTTATTTTTAGATCTTTCACACTACTTTCAATTCTGCAATAAGTAAACAGCAACATATTATGAATTTGCTCGCGTTTACTTTAATTTCTTACAGATCGAGAATATATACAGCTTTCATCGCAGACAACGCACAGCGTAATAGAGATTGTTAAAAACAAATAACTCAATAAATCCCGGATGAGAATGAAGTACCGCCTCATAAATCGCGACGTTCCGCGTTTTGATTTATCGCGCCGATCTCCTGCGTGCCTCGTTTCCCAAACCAAACCCACTCCGTGCCCCGTCCCGAAGTGAGGTAATACCCCCGCGGGAATCCCCGATCGAACCCGCTAAATACAAGCCCATCCTCGGGTATTTACCTCTCGTCGAATCTGATGGAGGACCGGGAGAGATCGCTCCAGGCGCTCATGCTCCTGCTGCGCCTGCGGTACGAGGTCTGCGGCCCGAAGAGCCGGCAGCTGCTCCGCCTCCTCGTCGAGGCGAGATTCTCCGCGTGGAAGTAGACCCTCGGGGCCGAGTGGGTCTTGGTGCCGATGTTACCCTCGAGCAGCTGCTGCTGCTGCTGCCTCAGCAGCTGCGTGCTCTGGTCCACGACGTGGCTGCCGCTGTTGCACTTGTCGTCGGCGTCGTTGCCGCCGCCGCTGCCGATGCCGCTGCTGTTGTTGGGCGGAGTCGATCCGGTCTCGTAGTCCCAGCCGTCGCGACTCGCGCCTCCCATCTCGAGCAGCGGCTCCGAGGAGCCGCCGCCGGAGCCGCGCCTCTGCAGACCCCGCGACTGGCGGCATTGGGTCAGGTCCAGGCTGGACGGGCCCGTGGTGACGACCGCCGGCGCCTGGCGGCCTCCGATGCCGCCGCCGGCGCCGCTCTTGCTGTTGCACCGCGAGGATAGCCGTCGCATTCATCCGCTTTCGCTCGAGGCGGGTGAGCCTCGCGATGAACGAGGGGGGATGGGGGGGGAGGCGACAGCCGCTCGACGACGCTTTACGAGGACTGATCCTTGGCGGGCCGCCTACGCATCATTCGCTCCTGCTGAGAAACGGTCGCCGCGTCGGCGGGAGGATCGATCCACCACCCCCGCCGAGATACGAGCCGACTTGTGCTGTGTTGATGTTGGAGCGCGAAAGTTCTCATTAAGCGTTCGGATGGCTTGCGGGCACGTTTACCACTTGCGAGCGCACCGATAAGACTACGCGCTTCCTGGATATTTGACGGTAAACTTTACCGTCGTGCGCTTCAATTGGGTGCGTATCATTCGGCGAAGATAAGCTCAAGGCGCGAGTTTAATTCGTTAATTGCGGGAGCGAGCTCGAAAGTGTCGATGTTAAGAGCACGATTTCCACAGGCTACGCAAACATATCTAAGAACGTGAAAAAAACCCTCGGAGCTGCTACATATCCGAACTTGTTGCCACGAAGACACTCCGTATCCTTAAAAAAAAAAAAAAGAAAAAGAAAACGGCAATCGTCACTTGACAACCTTGCACCAGCAGCACTCGGTTTGCATCATCTTGCACAGGAGCGTCATGCGGGAGGTGGGAGCGAAGCGGCGGCGGCAGCAGCAGCAGCAGCTGCAGGGGCCCACATGAGACTGAAAAGCGAAGGCCGCCTGGCTCGCCACTATTTTATTCCCACCGCGTTCGCGCCTCGACTGCGCGGGAGCGAGCGCGAGAAGGTGCTACCTCGAGCCGCCTCGCGCGGCACACTGTGCTCCTCCCGCAGGCTCGTGGGTGCGCGCAGCAGCAGCACCGCCGCTGCCTCGTAGTGGTAGTGGTTGTAGCGGGCATCGATTCACGTCAAGGCCACGGCTGGAGCGGCGGCGGCGTTCGCCTCTGGCAGTTGGCCGCGCTCCGCCGGAGCGACCATCGCGGGATCGCCATTGTCCGAGACACGTGAGTGCTGCTCCTTCGCCGAGCGCATCGGCCGCTCCTCATACCGCCCGCGATCGGCTGGGAACCATTCGACTGCTCTTGGCTCTCTATCTCTTGCTGGAGAATGGCGACTAGTCGGCACGGGGTGGGATATTCGATTGCTCTTTCGCGGCTGGATCCTTACGAGTTCGTGGTTGAATTTATGGCAGCTGGCGGAGAGTTTGCTCCGCGGCTCCGGAAGCGTGATCCAAATTGAGAGCGGGAGCACTCCGGAGAAAGACTCTGCCTTCTCCCGAGGTCTAATAGCACACTGCTCATGCAGGTACAAGATATACGCGCGCACCCTAGTTAAGGTCAAGGTCGAGGCAATCTGTCGAGGCCTGCACTCACTTTGCACCGCGTCATCGTGCAGATCGATCGGGAAGACCGAAATTTCGGTTTTTACGGCCCGGCGGTCTCTCCGCTTTTATTTCCTTTTATTTTCGAGAAGGAACGGTGTGCTCCCTTAGCGGTCGATCAGCGAGGAGCCGAGAGCATCGCGTGCGCACCTCGCGGAAATCAATTCCCTCGAGTAGGCGAGGAATTTTCACTCGGACCGACCGGCTGCTCGCTCCGTCGGGACGCGCTCCGCTGGACAGCGAGGCTCCCGACACGTCTGCTGGCGCGCGTCCATCAAGTCTCCCGAGCGCATCACGACTCGACGACGTTATCTGCTTATCCCGTTTCCTCGACTCTCCGCGATTACAATCAGTTCCTCGGCATTTCTCACTCGCTCGCTTAACCGCGGGTAGCGAAGGTTCCAGCACTCTCGGCCCCCGTCACGATTCACTGGGGAGACGCGCGAAAGCCCCGAGCTTCGTTAGCATCTCGGTCCCGTGCCCCGTTTTCTCGGCTCGTTAACCCACCGCGAGCGCGACAGCTCGCGCTCGACAAGTCGGAAGGGCTCGATCGCGATCACCTCGTAATTATCGGGCGGCGGCGCAAAGGGCGTGCGCGCTTTTTACTTTACGGAGCCGCGCGGACTCGCGAAGCTCGCTCTCTTAGCCTACTGCGGTAGAGAGCGCGGCTCGCTCTCCCGTCTCCGTCGTTCCGGTCCGCTTGCGCGTAGCACCGTCTCCGTCGAGGGCCGCATGCAGCCACCGTGCCGCATATATCGCGCGTCCACGGGGCGCAACGTGCGCGCGCTTTCCCCCCCGACGCGCGCACACACTTACACGCGGGACACACGTGGCGCCGCTGGTTGTCAAGGCGACTGGGATAAGCTGCAGCGAGAGCGCACGCACCTGTTCCCGAGGCTGGCGATCGTCCCCCGAGACGTACCCGCTTTCTCCAGCTTTCTACTCCCTTTTTTTCTGCCTCTCTCGGCGGCGGTTCTTTTATCTTCGAGGGCTTTGGTCACGAGATCGCGAGCCCCCGCCTCGGACGCTCCGCGGTGCTCGCGTGTGTGCGTGTCTCAGCTGACCTTAACGCGTCGGGGTAGGCGAGCTTGCGCACGGAGCCTCAGCTTGCGTGCGCACTGGGGAGCACAGCGGTGGAAACTCTGGTGTATCGCGTCTTTTAAGCGACGGCGGCTGGCTGCGACTCGTCGTCGGCAAGGATTAACGGCTGGACTTTGACCTGAATGGGTTTTGACGGGAGGATTAATTCAGAAACGACGATTTAACAGGACTTGGAAAGTCGAGGACGCTTGGGGGGATGAATGGGTACGTCGGGAGCGGCGCTTGCGGAGAGCATCGATTCGCGAGAGGGGGGGGGCAGGAGAGAGAAGGAGTCGAGCGTGCGCGACGGGGTGCTCGTGGCTTAGCGCGGAAAACTCGAAATTCTGCGGCTGTGTCACGTGCTGCCGCCGCCGCCGCCGCCGCTGCCGCTGCTGCTACGTCTTTCTCTCTCGCTCGCGGAGGAAGGCTCAAGGCCGGCTGCGCCGCTTTACGCTCGGGGGGTCGGTTTAGGTATATACTACGCACTGCCGCGCCACATGCTAGCTGGGTAATGAACGATTTGGCGAGCTTCGATCTGCTTTTGACCCGCTTTTCGCTGATTGCTACATTTTTCGGCGCGCGAAAACTTTGCGAGCGTTTGGTTTGGGATATTTACGGAGTGCATCCATCAGTCGTTATGGAAATGGTACATTTCGCCCCTTTGTACGTGATTTTGCTCTTCAATTTTACGGAAAATTTGGGGTTAGAGCTCTTCCATTAACGTCAGTTTGAAATATTTGAGAAAAACAAGCATTATTTCTCATTATGCAAGTATTGTTTGTACCTTGTTTTTGCGAAAAATTTAAAATATTGTTTTTTCACGATTGACCAAGCATTATCACTTTAAAAATTATTTTAATTTGTCACGTAATGAAGTGCTTATTTTTATTTAAATATTCTTTGAATTATAAATATGCATGTTCATGTGACATGCAAAAACAATTTGACACTAAAGTAAAATTTCTTGTAACCTATATTCTGTACGTCGGTTTCTTTGTACATAAATTTTAATCTTGTAACAATTTACGCGGGAAGCTTTTTTAAAGTCCTTTTAAAAATCAGCAGCAAAATACCGTGAAAGTTTGCAGCAGCACTTAAAACTGGACGTTTTAACTTGTGAAGCGTATAAAAATGGCAAATCACAGTTTAATTTTCATTATTTATAGATTATCGATAAAACTTTATATTGATATTGTCATAAAACTCGGGAGCATCTTTTTTAGATGAAGAATTATAAGTTTTTTTATTTATGGTCGTAATAAGAGTAGTGTTAAAATATTTTGTTCCAGCAAGACGTTGTCATAAATTCAGAAAATAAAACTTTTATTAATATTTTTACACGAACGTTCATAGTAAGACTCAATAATTAAATTACTTTATTTTTAATCAGTTAATTAATTAATTAACTAGTTTCCATACAAAGAATTCATTTTGTTTTTGATTAGTTAAGATCCTTCGGTTTTTTCTCATGCTTATATGAGACTGAAAAGAATGTGGGGATAAATGCTGGTACTTTGAAACGGTATACCATTGTATACAATGGTAATAATTAAATAAATTAGAAACGTGTTTTAAATTTGAATTTTAATTGTGCAATGTTAAAGGAAATTTAATTAAAAATTCACTTACATTT
>JAWWEM010052675.1:17495-39156 GCA_035582935.1 Ormyrus thymus
CCGACCGGCGAGTGAGTCGTCGACGGGAAACGAGCAGCGAAATAATATCATTTAACGTCTACATCGCAAGTTCAACTAATTCAGCCGGTCTCTTTGCCGACGGGCTGCATGCACGCGATCGACTTGGCCCCCAAAGACTTTGGGAAGCGAGCCAAGCTCGCGAGGCGAGCGTAATCTATGCGTAACGAGGCGGCCGCGGCATCCGCAAGGTCGAGCCATGGGAATTTCCGCGAGAGCGAAATCCAGGCTGCGGCGGCGGCGGCGTCCTTTGTCTCGAGCGAGCGCACCGAGCTGAGCTATTCGATTTTCGATATAGATCGCCGGGACACCTTGCGTCGATGGAGCTGGCCGCGCGAGTGAAAAATTGCCGGACGCAGTGCTGGAGGTCGGGTGGCAGCTGATGAATATGCATTGTCGTTCTATAGTCAGTTGACAGTTTTTGTAAATAAGTTGGTGGGAAAGTAAAGCTTTTTGACGTATTTTGTTTTATTAAATTATCATTCTTGGAAAATTTTTGCTTGATATGTTTTTGAAGAAAACTATTATGCCTTAATCTTGAGACTATTTCGTTTTTAATCATTGCGTTTGTTCATAGTCGAGTGTTTCAAAAAAATGTTTTTTTTTCAAATGTAACTTTTCTTTGCTTGAATAAAAAATGTTGTGAATTCTGGTATGTAAGTATAGTAATTTTCAAACTTTTAGGTAAGATGTTAGATATTAAAATATTATTCTTTTTAAAAAAATATACTGATGTCAATAAATAACAGTAAGACTAAACAAAATTTGCATAAAATTTAAGGTAAATAGAATGTTAGTTCTTTAAAGACTTACAAAAAACAGAGCAAACAACGTAAAACAAATAACGAATTTTAATTCATAATTTTAAATGAAATTCGTACGAGCGCAGAAATTGCAGTTACGCATTTTAACGATTTTTAACACTCGACAACGCCAAGGCATTTGCGGCACCACCTACCTCGAATGCCAGGAATTCTTCGCCTCGTACTTCTGGGATCCTGAGCGGCGCGCGCTCTGTGGGCGAAGCAACGAAGGACTCCGGTCGCTCGTCGGCCGGGTCGAAAAGCTCGCAAGCTCCCTTCGAGCTCCGAGGATTACCAGATCGCGCGAGCCTTTTAGCAGTCGGTAAAGCAGAATCAGACGCGAGACTCCGGCGAACGAGTGAAAGTAGTAGTAGTAGCAAAAGCAGCTCGTCAGGCTCTCTAGACTGCAGTAGCTCTCGACGTGACGAGATGAGGGAGAGGCGGAGGGAGATGAGCAAGCCGGTCGATTCACGGAATTCGCCCGGCGCGAGATGCAAGTTCTTGACCCAAAAAGCTCATCTCGCTGCAGCTATTGGTACCGTCGGCACAAAGGACTTTGCGAGGGACGCGGAAGCGACGACTTTTCGCGAGATCGGCGAGAGGCGCCGCTTTTCACGAGGCCCGCGTTTCCTTCTGTTATTTCTTCTGTCCCTGCTGTTTGCGCAGCTTCGAGAGCCGCGAACGCCGTGAACGCGGCGCACTGATGTGAATGGCTTTCGAAAGCGAACATCGGCGAAACTTTCTCGGCGGCGGCATTGTGAAGATTGCGAAAATGCTCTGTTTAAATGTTTATCTTTGCTCCTTTTCCGCCGGACGAGCAGGATGAGTAATTGTCGTTCTAGTGCGCTATACTGCGCAAATGCTCTGTGCTTAGAAGTACAAAGTTAATTTTGAGATTTGTGGATTTCAAATGATTAATACTTTTTTAATTTTAGATGCAATTAAAATGGGCTAATATGGAACACGAATGATATCAATTTTGAAAGGACTACTAAACGATTTTTAACGGTCGTTAACGTGTAAAGGCAACTTGTCAAGGAGAAAGGAAAGAGAAGTCTGTTGGATTTTTAACGTTAACAAGCTAATTTGATTGTATGTGTATGGTGTCAACCCTCTTCACGGCGAGTTGTTCTGCGAGGGTAATTGAGACTTTTCAGGTTAGAAGTGAGGGAACGATGGCTTTGACGATTCTAATTGACGTTTTTTACTTGCCTTCTAATCATCAAATTTCGCTTCTCACAAATGAAATATTAATTCAATTTTTTATGCTCAGAAGTTAAATTGAAAATTGAAAATAAATGATTCAAAACTGTATATGCAATCTCTCATGCCGCGCTAATAAAAGGAAGAAAAATGTTTCCTTTAATATAAAATTAATTGCTGCCAATAACCTTTGCAATTCTTCTTGAACTCTTTTATTAAATTTTCAATACGTTTATCAGAAAATAGACATTTACGTTGGGAATAGTAATAGTATTTTTACTCAGGCGAGTTACGAAGGAAACTATTAACTGTTTACTATTTTCTTAATTTAACAAAAATTATTTTAAATATTTTGGGTAATGACAACGAAATGAACTTAACTAATTGCAACTGACCCGATTTCCATGACATACATTTAATTGCGATTGATTCAAAATATATTTCATTAAAATTTTACGCAAAATGTTTAAAAGCTCTTTTAAATGCTAAAAGTTTTCAATATCAGAAGTATGCCAAAGGGCTTTAAATTGAATGTACAAATTTGATGAAGCGAACTGATCTCTTTATTTTTTTTCCTTACTGAAATTTTAGAAGTATCGGGTAGTACTTTAATGATTGCACCGGCGAAGCCAATATCGGGCACTTAGCGAGGAACAGCTCCATGCCCAGCCGTAAGAGCTTCTCCCAGATTAAAAAGATGACCTGAAACACAGCCGTTCGTTTAAATGTCGTTACAAACGTTCAAGGATCAGCGGCTTTCTCGGGAGTGCTGCATTAGTCCTGGCTGAAATCTGTAAGATTCCTTCGAAAGTTTTCTTTGGGGAACCTTTTGCAGGTGCGCGGTTTTATGCTTACGCGAAATAATTGATTAATTGATTAAACCGAATATAGAACTTTTTCGGAGAGTTGCCGTGAACTTTGTCGCATTATTAATTACACTTCTGCGTTATAATTCAGAAGTAACTTACGTCGAAATGCAATTATTCAACGCGATCTAACACGTCTATTGAGACGGATTTCCGCATAGTCATGTGAACTTTGAAATTATGCATAAGTTAAATGAAAAGAAACAAATTTAAAGCTTCAATTTATATATAGAAAAATTGAAGAAATAATTGTTTCTATATTGGTTATGATTAATAATATAATTATAATAACTGTTTATTTTAAATGTTCTATTTGGAAAACTTGAATAGCGCTATTTAGAGTATATGTATACAAATTACACTTTCTAAATGAAGAGCGCACGTAAGCTTTACGGTACATTTTTAATTTACAACTATTTTTTTCTGCTCTTCATTTTCAGAAAAAGTATCAAAAGGCTTTCTCAAGGATGACTATTTCAGATGCAGAAATAATTCTTTTCAGAGAAGCTTTTAGCCCAGTACTTTAAAATACATTTTTCTTATAAATCTTTTAAGTTTACAAAATCAACCTTCAAAATATTTCGTCAACTGTAAATCTCGCGAAAGACGAGAAATTAATTGTTTTCAAACAAACTACATCGTGTATTAAAATTTTGTTCACTAAAATAAACAGTAGGACTTTCCGGAATCGCAAAACAAACTTGATGCACGATAACGACCCTTCTCACTTGTCACTATCACGAAATAATCTACCGCGATCGAAAGTCCTGTAGGCTGTCCTTCGTCAACGTAACAGGCTTAGCCTTATCAAATAAAGATTATAAGATACGATTACGAAATTCTTTATTGAATATTACATAGCTTTCGTGCTACATTTTTTTCGTTACGTGAGAAATTATTGGGATTGAGTTGATAAAGGCTGGCGCTTGGCAGTAAAAAACCATCATTTATTAAAGAGTTTAGGTAAGTTTCTTTGTGGCAAGCGCAAGACTTTATCTAGCTGCCAAATGAGTATTTAAATTTTTTATAGGCTTGAATTAGAGGATGTATTCTACTGTACAAAATTTGTGATTCCGAATCTCTAGGGGAAAGGCGTTCAACTCTCAGTTAGGTTCTCCATCTCTTTCGATAAATATATATGTACTACTAACTGAAAATACGATGCAATGAATTTTATAGTTTGTAGGTTCTGCACAGTATTTACTAATCCACGTGCAAACTCGAAATTAAGTAAAGTCAAATTGCACGTACGTAATTAAGAACTTTCTTCGTATCTCTTTGAAAATTATTTCATATAACAATAATCTACAAATGCAGTATTTTTATTTTATTCTGTCGTGATCCATCAAAACTTCTCCTGTACACCGAAAGGAAACCACGGCAAGGCTGGCAAATCACTCACATATCGGAGAAGCAGATGCCTAAATTTATCACGGAATCAGCTGACACGTCCCAGGTTGTTAAATATCCGTCACTCGAGTTGCCTCCAGGAATATTCAACGCCGAGCGCGTCACAAAGATCGATGCATCACTGGAGAATATCTACCTGCGCTGCATTCGCTCCGCGAATGCATTACAGGGTAAATTTACCAATTATCGACTGAATTCTAATTGCTGGTGTACTGATTTATTCGTTTCGGCGAGGTTTCAAGATGAAACGTCGATTCAGCAATTAGTTTTTGATGTTTTCTTTACGTATGCAGTCAATTTTGGCGTGTGCACTTTATATTTATCCCCGGGAAGTACAAACATTTTTTTTTTTTTCGAAGAGCATAATACTGAAAAGTGTCAAAAGCACTCATTGTAATTTGTGCGTATTAGCTGCTTTCGAAAAAGGCTTGCAAATACCACTTAGTGCATTTAAGAAATGTCCCAAGTATTAAAAACAAATTAAAAATGTACTTTGTAATTTTTAAAGAAATAATTTATTTAAAATCTCTTTTAATATCTTTTAATTTAAAGGGAAAAAATAATTATAAGATTTTGATAAATTATTATGTAATATTTAATAATACTTAAATTTTTCACATTAATTATACGTAAATGTTGTAATTTTTGCTGCATTTGATAGAAATGTAATTGGATAAAACATTTTAGACAATGACGCCTTTTACATTCACTAAGTTTGAGATAAAAAACTTTTGTTATTAGCAACTAAACAAAAACTCTCTCCAATCACTGTTATTGCTGCGTTTCAAAAGAAACTTCAGTAATTATCTTAACAATCATTTTCAATAGCAGTAATTCCTTTGTATGCTGAACTGCTTTTAAATAAAAACTCCGTACAAAAGAACAATGACGCATCGGATAAAGTTTTTACTATACTCAAGTCATCGACACACGAAATTGAAAAAGTCTCCTCCTGAAATGATATCAGCCTTCTTTTATGATCCCGTGACCCTCCGAAGCAGTCTTTAACGACGGCACGATAACCTTTTTCGCATTTACTTTCGATCTTCGACCGAGATAATCCGGAGCACTCATCGGCCATTTATCATCACGGCGCAGCGACGGGAGCAGCCTCGACACTGTAAGCATTCGGCCGTTCGATTTCCCTTTCATCTTCTCCGCAAAAGCCGACGGCAATCGACTGAGAAATCCGACTATTCCATGGCGTGCTATCTTTATTTTTTTCTTTTTGAAGCTATTTTGGTCATTTCGATCGAGCGTTTATTGTTTCGTGCGAAAAAATTCGCGGCGTGTGCTTGCAGTGAAGAACAATCTCGGGGGATCGAGAAAACGAGAGTTCGATAACGCGCGAAGTTTTGAAGAACTTCGTCCATATAAGTTTCATGTATTTATATCAAGACTTTTACAGGCTTTTTATGGGTTATTTTACGCGGGTAACGACTTGAACTTTGAAGTTAATTGATTCGGTGAGTGAAAAATCTTTTTTCTGATTTTTTTTTTCTTGTTCATGTTTTTTACGACTTGGGACATTTTTTAACTACGTAAAGTTTAACTGCAAAGTTTAGACCGCAGAATAATTATTAAACTTTCTCTACCGAAAAAGTTCTATGGAAAAAAATAACATTTTTTTTTAATTAAATCAAAAATAAAAATCATTGAAAATAAGTATATACAGGTAGTAATAGTTAGATTTGATTAACCATAATAAAGTTTCTCTGAATATGAATGAAATTCCTTTTCATTGATATGATAATTCAGAGAGATCGAACAATTTTCTTAAAGCTCAGAATAAAAATCAGTGTAAGTTGCTTAATAGGTAGGAATAAAATTTCAACCTTTAATTTCTATCAGAAAAAAGTTATAATGTACTTGCGCTTCGAAGAAAGAGATTATTTTACCCTAAGATCGAATTTCACCCAGCAGTTAATGGCTATCCGTTACTAATTAGGATTTACGAGCAGGGCTTTGGAGCCTAGAGATGGAATAATTGAACTTGAGCACGCGCTTTTATTTATTCCGTTTACGCACCCCTGGAAAGATATACCAGCGTCGTTATCTTCAATCTCATGAATAAGCTCATAAATAAAATGATAAGAATCTTATCGTAAAATTTTTTTTATTGTGATTTTTATATTATATTAATTCGTGCTTACGAAGTGCAGAAATCTGAAAGTTTTTTTTCGCTTGTAAGAACGATATGATTTTTTCCAGCGAGTTCTAACAGCAACTATTAAATTTTGTTAAATTTGAAGTCCATCTTCATTGATTCCGATACTACAAGGCGATGCAATTAAATTTTAATTATTAAAGTTTTAATACTGGTTAAATAAATTTCCTTCTTAAAATAAAAAAAGTGTTAAAAAAGGTGTTCCAATTCAATGAATTGTTAATTCTCGTGACGAAGATTAAGTAAGACGGGCCTAATTAGTGCTTCCTAAAGGTAAACCTTAAAATATCTTTTAGAGAAACTCTGACAAAAGTAAGAATGAAACTCAAGCTTTCTTCTACGTAAAAGTAAAAAATTTTCAAAAACGCAAGCTCTAAGACCGTAGTACTTGTACTGTACAACAATGGTTCTGTCTAAAAAGAGAAATGCTTTTGATTAGAAAGCTGAAAACGCACGTTTAGTAACGTGTCACGAAATTTAACAAGGGCTTTTCAGCTTATTATACTTGATCTCATTACGTTATATAACAGATGCAAAATGTAAATCCATTTATTCTTCAATGAATCGAAGCGCAAAAACTTGTTAAATGCAATGAAAAGAACGAGCTTTTGTGATTGTTTTCGAAACGACAATAAGAAAATAAAATTCGTATTTATTTCATATCGAAACAATAAATATTTAAGTCAATGTTTTCATATTCTATTCATAAAGTGTTTCGAATAAAATCTCAGTTCATGTGCACGTTCTCTAAAAATAACAACAAAAAAATTGAAGCAAAATCCTCTTATTATTTATTACTCCCAGAAATGGATACGCACCACTAAGCGCCACTTGCAAATTCAGCGAAACGTGGGAGGAAATCCCAAATCGAATTCAGAAGCAAAACCTTAATCCAAAAGCCCACAATCCGTTCTGCCTTCTTCACTCCTCGTCGCGTTTATGCTAACCCTTAATTATTCTCCGAGCGCTCGGATACGTATCCAGCGAGCGGACGATTAATTAATTTATTCGCAAGCTCCGCTCTCCCCTCAAACTCCTGCACAAACTCATTCGCCCCCTCCGCCTCTCCGCTCGCACTTCTGGCTCCGTGGTCTCAGCTCACCGGGCGCAAAAATAGAAACGCCGCTCGATACTATTCGTGTCAAGTGTAAGCCCACCGGGCACGAGAAACGGAGGAGAACGAGAGACAGAAGGGGAGAACGAAGAAGAAGAAGAAGAAGAAGAGAAGGCGCGGTCCGGCGCCCCGCGCTCGCACGTGCGAGACGGAATTTTTGAGCAACTTTTCAACGGCGCCGACACGTACGGGGCGCGCGCTTTGGCTGATCGAACTCGGAGCTTTTCACTCGCCGCGCCTCTGGACTTCGGGGCTTTGGAACGCTTTCGGAAAAGAGCGATTTCGGATAAGCGGGCCGGTTGTGTTTAAGCTACGCGAATGCTTTAGTAATGAAGCTGCTACGTATAATATTGAAAATGCAAATAAAGTAATTTTAATTCAAATTTGAGATTGGACGGAGGAGGCGTGAAAAATTCTTCTGTTCTTTGAAGTATGTCTGGCGCGAATCATTGATTTCTACTTGAAAGCTGAAGAGCCTGCTTTCAATTGTTATATAATATTGTTTACGAAATTGTTGAAATATTTAATCTCGAGTATTTGAAAATCAAAAATGAGGAATAAAACATTTTTTCTCTCCTTGTAAAGTTAATTAATTTTGCTTTTAAATATACAGTTTTAATTTTGAGACTATCGTAAATTTTAAAGGTTCTAGATTAAATGAATTATATTGAGAAAGCGTTTGCACGTTTTCCCTAAATTATTACGAGGGAAAAAGCAGTATATATTAACTTTTTTTCAAATGAATTATATTTATATCCTCTAAAATTTTAAAGGAAAAAATAGATTTTAAAAAATCGTAGAAAGAGTTTAATAGTACATTTCGACTCGAAAAATCATGTCAAAGTCGTGATTTTGACGTTAGCGTGGTATAAAAATATCTTAAGTAAATAAGCAACAAGAAATGCGTCAAAACGGTGCACGGTAATGTGTATTTGTAATATTCCTTAAATGTAGGACAAGACTTTCTCTTTTCGAGATCTTTCAGACCTAAAGCAGCTCGACTATATTTTACAAAAATATGAGACTAATACAGACGTTTCTTTGTCAAATTAGTGAAAAGTTTACCAAAGCTTATTAAATTTAAAATAATTCATTAAACTCAATAATTCAGCTCGAATAACAAAATTTCTCGAAGTTCTACGGAATACCATTATCCAGGTGTACATTTATTTATGAGCTACGTCGCCGCCGCGATCGCGTCCCTGTTTTGCAAATCAATAAATCAGTGTAAATCAGCGCGGGGGATATTCAATTTCAGTTCGATTCCGCACGCGGAAAATAAGCGGCCCGCACCTCCGCGCCGACTTATCCGGGAATATTTTCAGCGGCGCTCGCGGCTCCAGCTTGCATATGCATGAAACGAATCTGTACTGCGGCGCGCCGCGAGGGAACGGGAGAAAGTTAGGGCGTTCGTTCCACGTGACCAGAAATCGCGACAGAGATGGCCAGCTGTTGCGAGCTGCTATTTTAGCTCGATTATAATCGTAATTTTCGTGCCCTTTCTGCGCTCGCTCTTTCTTTTCGACGCCCTCGCGCGAACATCGCAGAGAGAGCGAACGTCTGTTTTTTTTGTCTGGCGAAGATGCTATTGACAGCCGTGTTTCTTTCAATGAGGATGAATAAAAATGTATTGGACCTGCTGTATAGTTTTCGCTTTATTATTAAAAACGTTTTTATTGATATAAAGCAAAAGGTAGAAGAAACTTTTTTATTACAATACAGCGAAAAATATACAGCAGGAATAGTTTTATTCATCCGAACATTTTTACGTAGTTTTTAGAGTGATTTCCGCTCCAAATATTAATTATTTCGGGGCACTTCTTTATTTGTATTATTAATAATTAATTTAAAAGCATATTTGTACTAGCGAAAAAAAAGTGGATGATTCTCGAAAATATTCCGAAGCATAGTGTTTCTGTTAACTAACGAATAATTTAAAGGACGTAAAAAATGAATTTCTAGAAAATTAAAAAAATTATTATTAGTTTAATGTTCTACAAATTTTAAATAAAAACTGGATTAAACACCTAAAAGTATTTAAAAACCCACGATTTATTGAATAGAAAATTGCTTCGAACCCATTGAATCCAAACGAGAGCTTTCAAAACTTGCGTAAAACAGAAATTCGTGAAAAAAGCAGGACTTTGCCCCGTCGGCGCTTTGCGCCAAATATCTTCCTTCTCAGTGGTGCGCGATCTATTTATCAGCTTCTCTGCCAAACTGTCATTTGCACGGCGTCGCGGCTCGGCGCGCGGGAATCTCCCGACAATGAAAAACGAGTCGGCGAAGAGCAACGACGTCGCGAGACACCGTCTCCGCGCGGAAGTTAAATGAAAGCTGGCTCGGGCGAGACGAAAGGCTGGCTTAACGACTGATGCGATGCATTAACGGCGCGGAGAAATCAGGTGATCGCGCTTGGAGAGCGAGGCCATCGTCTAATAACAATGCTATCAAATAGCTGTATCGCGAGGCCGTAATGATCGATACACCCCCGTTAATGTCGAAATACTTTGATTAGTTCCGGCGCATCCTGATCCTCTCTCTCTCTCTCTCTCTCCCTCGTTCGAGATCATAATGCAGTTCGGCAGTAATGAGCGAGGCCGTATTCCTGCATTTCGCTTCTCGAATCGCGTCCCAGATACAACTCTACACCGCGGCCATTACGCGGGTCAAAAGCCCTCTGCGAAGTAATTGGCAGGCGATGGGTAGATTGATAGGTTTCAATACTCTTCCGCATCCCCTTCTGGGCCCTCGCCGCCGCCGTTGCCTAGTTTTGGAATTGTATTGCGACGAGCGAGCCGAGGAGCCGAAATTGACTTCCGAATAGTTTGACGCGTGATTTGTCAAAATGTTGGACTGTTTTTTTTCTTCGTCCGCGTAAGTACAAAAGACCATCCTGGCGCGTGATTATTGATTGCGAGTTATTTTTTGCTTTGGATTATAGATAAACTCTCTATTCCCTCCTGCACTAGAAAGTGTACTATTCATTTTTTTTTCCAATAAATAATATAAAAGTAGTTTCAAAGAGGTAGAAAATTCAATGAAAGATTATTGCTGTTAAATACATTAGAAAGTTGATCATAAATAAGTTAAAAGGGATGTAGGTCAATACTTGCATTTAAACCATTTAACATTATCATTATGATTTTCCGTTATCCGAAGAAATGAAACCTAATCTTAATAGCTTACGAGAACGCTGAAGTGATTTCAAGTACGCCGTTAAATGGTTCATTTAAGCTCAAGGCTGAGTCCCACCGTATTTGTGGGCAATATTATGCAGCTGATGCATTTCTTTTTCCGCAGAATCGTTGCAATTTCCGGTTGGGATTAAAATTCAAGCAAAATAAATCTTACCCTTAACAGGTCATATAATTTCTAAACGCCTTACTATTAATTAAAAAACTACTTAATTTTTTACAAAATCCTAAGCTGGACTATTTCATGCTCGCTAATCGGCTTATTTTTCAGTGCGAAATAATCCTCAAACGTGACGAGCTATAATTTTTCTTAACATTCACACCTGCCTGACACCCTTGCATCTCCTCTTAATCCAGAAAGAGCGAATCGAAACTAACAAAGAAGCCGTCCGAGAATTCGCAGCATCGAAACGGAAGACAATAATCGAATTAAAATCTCGGCGAACAATGGCCCGCGGACGCGCGCCTGCGCGCGCCCCGACGGATTAAGGCTCTCGGAGCCCGTCGGCCGACGCAGGAGAGGAGAAAATGAAGCCGCCCGGTAACTTTCCGACTTCGCCTGGAAACTCCGCCGCGCGCCATTAGCATTAAAAAACAATTTTCCTCGGGGCCTTGGCTGGCGGCAAACACGGGAGGCCTACCAGCCCCGAGAGTCGGCGACTCCTTATTCCGTTTGGCGATCATCCGGATTTTCCTCTGCTCTCTCTTGCGAGCTTCGCTCGTAAAGACAGATATACTTCTCTCCCCTTTAAAACATTTCGCCCGGGTGCGCCGTTTAGCTTTTAGAGGGAGGTACGAGATGCGAGTCGTCGGATCCGCTTCTTGTGATTACCGAGGTGCTGCTGCTGCCGACTGAGTGATTTATACGCGTGGATTTGATTGCTTTTACGGGGAAACGCGAATCTTTGGGTAGAGCAATTTTGAGATTGCGCGCTTAAATAGAATTGGAGGATTGACTTGTTTTCGCTCTAATGAAGGGCTATTAACATTTCTAGGAAGGTTGAAAGGACATTTTGTTTTTGACAAACTAATTCGATTTTGTGGTCGGTCTGGTCTTGACAGCTAATGCCAACTGAATTGCTTTCAAAGCTTCATTTTAGATCTGAGATTCAAAATATATTGCTGGTGCCAATAATTAGAAAATCAATTGATGCAAGCACAATAGTATCGTAAATAAAAAACCAAGTTTCTTTTTGCGATGTATTTTCTGCAAAGGATAACTCATTTTAGTCGGAAATCAACATTGCCGGTTATATAACTTTACTTCCTGAGACTTTATAGCATAAGTAAAGTAAACGAAACTCGAGACTGTATACATATACATAACGAAAAAGTCTTTCTTAATAGGCTGCTTCGAATAACAGATCCTTTTACCTGTTTACAGTTACTTTCAAGTTTCGTTCTCGAAAAGTGAGGAAATTACTCTCCCGACCGTTTTACCGAAGAAGAAGAAGAGGAAGCGAGAGCTCGCCGTTTATTCCCGCAAACGTCGCAATTCGTCAGTATCCACTACCCTCCTGGTCAGAGTTTCGAATGACTTCTCGTTCGGACGCGAGAGAAAAAGAGAAAGGGGAAAAGAGGAGAAAGAGACTCGTTCGACGTCGAGTAGCCACTTCACCGTTGGAAAAATCAAGCTATTCAGTTCGCCGACTCTGTTATTTTTTCGTCTTGTGCGAGACAAAGGGAAAAAAGTCGCGCGTTTAAAACGTCAGTTATTGAAAAACTGGCAACGTGATATCACAATAATGGATTTGGCGTGACCTAATTAGTTAAGTATGTCGTAAAATATCATATTTATATTTTTTGTTTAAAATGCTGAAGATTGTATGACGCAAAGTTCAAATTTTCGTTTTAAGTAAAACTTTTCAGTAAAACTCAGATTAAGTTACAAGCACAGGACGTTAGTCACAATTAATTTTTCACAAACTGTAAACCTAACTTTATAGTTCTCAAACTCTTGGGAGAACATGCATAAGAAACTGCTTATAAAAACTTTAAATACTCCAGATACATAATATAGTACAAAGGAGGATGCCCACGGATTTGTAAAAAGAAAGAGAATGCAGAAGAATTACGTATAAAAGTAACGCTATCTTTTAGAGATGGTCAAAATATCAACAGTAGAATGAAATTTAGTCTGCGGAAATGCAGGGAAATGTGTAAAAAACTAAATCCAATTTCATTAAAATAAGTGAAAAATATCAAGATTTCATCCGACATTCAGTAGTAAAAATTAAAAAAAAATTTTTTCGTATTTCCCACTTACGCTATTTTTATTTAAATACTCAAGATTTTAAAAATTCTTTAATCTGAAATTGATTATATGCATTCCTTGTAAAATTCGACCATGAATTGCCGTGGGCATTCTCCTTTAATTATGAAATTAAATTTCTATAAATTATAATACTTATTCGAATCTAAGAACCTGGAAACTATAAACACCAATTTTTATTAAAAATGACGTAAACGAAAACGCTGTCTGACCGTATTTGGTGCTCATCTACTTAGTTTTCGTCCATCGTTTTTTTTTTCTTTTTTAATTTCCGCTTTTACAAATATCACGCACTCAGAGAGACCAAAATTAAAAGTGGACACGTCACTGAGCTCGTTTTTCTACCGAGTATCAACGTTCCAAAATTCCTGCTATACAGTTTTCCGGTCAACGAGCGATGGTCCAATTAGTCGCTAACGCCTTACAGCAAAAACCAGAGCCGTAAAAAGAAAATCACATAACTCGTCACGCATGCGTAAAAAAAAACAAGGAAGAGCGTCGGACGAGCTGCGATCGAATCAATTCGCGCATCGGCAAAGCTCATCAAGCCCTCCTCTTGATTACAGCAACACCCGACCGTCTTTCGCTTTGCTCACTCTCCTCTCCTTCTCCCTCCTCCCCGATAGTCGTATTAGGCCTTTGTTTTATTGCTTTGTTTTTTCACTCGTTCTCGGCTCGGGGCCCGCCGTCCCGAGAACAATACAGATTCGCGAGCCGTAAAATGTTTGCGCCTCGAGGCAAACGCGATTTAACGGACGCGCCGATACGCGCATGACGGAGTAAGCGAGAGCAAACCGAGTGACGAATCCACACTGTAAGGATAAAATGGTAAACGTGTGGGCGCACGAGAGCAGGAGAGCGCTTTTCAGCGGACTATTGCCGGGGATAAAACAGTTCGACTCGAACGTCAATAGCGGTGAATTTGTGTGTAAACTCTGCGCGATCGATTGGTCGTTCTTAATCTAACTGTCTAATGACTGTTCTAATTTCTATTGTTCTTTTTGTTTTTTGTTCTTTTTATTTGGAGAGGATGCTCGTAGTTTATATATCTTTGAAAACTCTAAGTCTTTTTTTAAGTCTTTTTACTTTGTGCCAAGAGAAACTCTAATAAAATTCTGAAGAGGGTCCCAGAACCAGATCCGATAACGACAAAGTAACAACCCGCACGCGCCGTCCTCATCCCTTGAGTCCGTAATACATGTCAACTGCAGCTGGAGCAGTACCGTCCATTGAAAATTCTATTTAAAAATAATTCTGACAAGGAAACTATCAACGTGAATATTCAGAAATGAATCGGAGCTTTAAATAAATCCCCGGGAAGAGATTTACTCGCGGCTCGAAGCCTGTTATTTTGAATAAAAAAAAACGCAGCCACAGCCGCCAAATCGTTAACAAAGAAAATCCGCGGAGTGCATTATTCGATCGTCCGTTTGACAGGATCACCGAAGCGCTCGATTGAAGAATCGGCCGAAGCGCGCGGGAAGTTTATCCCCGCGGTGGAACCGCACGCGCGCGAGTTCGCCGGGCGGAGTCTGGTTTATTCAAAACTATAAGCTGCACGTTACCGAGCCCGCTCGTTTAAAAGTGAAACTTGTTGAAAGTTTGAGCCTGCTGCAAACATAAGCACGCCTCCATGAATAATCCTGCATTGAATCGTTTGAATTTCAAATGTTTAGAAAAACATTGGAGGCTACCCGCGGTGTTGTGACTAAATTTTCTTTGTTGGGTTTAGCGTAATTTTTGTTTATCCCTGGCAAAAAGCTTTCAGAGAATTACCGCGGTTTCACTTGAATTTCAAACTAATTTTTGGTCGAAATATTGCAATCTTATTAAATTTAATATAATGAGCATCCGAAAACTGCCTCGTAGAGGGAGAATTCATTTGCAAATATTTGCTAGGCAGTTAATTAACTTAAATTTATTTCTCTCTTCTATAAATTGCAGTTTAATCCTGAAGCTTTATAAAAGAATAAGTAGAGCGCAGAGACAACAGAAAACATTCGCGATAACTTATATCGACAAACATAAGCCGCCGCAAAAGAAATCTGCTCGCAAACGCCGCCGAGCGCCAAAGCACTATTTACAGTAAAGACCCGTCATTACATCTAAGCGCCGAACTCCTGGCCCCGAAGATAAAACCCGTAACGAAGTAGCAAAGTATCGCCCCCCCCCGACTTCGGTGCGCCACCCCTCGAACGACGCGGCGTAAGTCTTCGTCGTGTAACAGAAAAATCCGGCTTGCCCCGCCGAAGACACCCATCGATCCGGCCGTTTGCCAACGGCAGATTATATCTCGAAGCGCGCCGAGGGCTTTATAAGGAGGAGCGGAGCTTTACTGCAGCGATGAAAATAATTCGAGAGGCGCGTCTCCTTTCAGCCATTATTACGCGAGAAATTCTTCGACGAGTTTCGTTATTCGTCAGCAGGCGACGGTGTCGGCAGAGGCGGGGAGAGAAAATTAGCATCCTTTGCGCGTGTGTCTGTGCCCGCTTAACCGGAATTTAACGGCGAGTCTGCGTCTATCGTGGTGCAATCAATATCGCGATGGCTGGTGTAAAACGTTATATTGCCCTCGTTATTATTGGACGGTTAGGAGTTGATGAGGTAAAAAATTTAAATGTGCTCCCCTTAAATAAGGTTAATGGTTGTAATTGGATTTAAGGTATTGATTCTAAGTGGGATGGCTATTGAGATTACGATGAACTTTGGAAACTTCTTATATTTGGAGAATTTTTTTGCGGAAGAAACTATTTTTAAAGCCTTTTCAAATCAACTTTCTATAAATTACTTTTATGAAATTGTGGCAGTCAAGAATTTATTCACGCATTTAAAGCAAAATAAGTGAAACTACGCTGAACAAAAAGTATTTTTACTTTTTTAACTTGTAATTTTTTAAAACATAAAATATTTACTATCAAGTGCAATGAATATTGATGATGCATATTTATTAATAATCTCGAAAATTGCATCTTGAAAATTTTTCAGGTTAAACAGCATCTCGAGACTCCTCAACCTTAATAATCGAACGAATATTCGATAATCATTAATGCCGCCCCGAAATTCATTCATTACCGTAAGCGTTCATTACCCTCAAAAAGAATTCTAAAACACAAAAACTTGCCTCTTCCAGCGCGATGAATGCGGATTCGACCCAGTTTACACGCGACTAAGCACGCCGAGTCTTCTTTCCCCTTTTCTACCATTAACTTTCGGAAAATCCGTAGGTTCAGCGCGAGCTGAAAATTTCGCGGGAAGCGAGAGACGAATCTCGTCAGGTTACAGCCGGGAACCGTCGCTGATCTCTTTCCCTTCTCCATTAATGTCAGGCAGAAAGCGATCACCATAAATTTCAGCGTCTATTAGTCGATATCGATAGGAGAATAGCCGGGGCGCAAACGGAGGGTCTAGGCAGTGCGCGTTTCTATAACTTTCTTGCTGTCGCTCTTTTTGATCTTCCGCCGGAAGCGTGGGCGAGAAGTAATCAAGAAGTACGGGGCGACTGTCGTTGTCACTTTCCAAATTGAGCTGGATTAAGAGTGATTTAAAAGTGAGTTTGGTCATTTTTCCTCATTCTCGATGGGGAATGGAAATTAAATTTGGGTGCACCGATGTTGACGTTGCGCCGTCTTCGAAGACTAATGTCGGGGAGGAAGAAAAATGACTCTACTAATAAGTGTCAATTGTAAATAGTAAAAAAAAAAACATAAATAAGGCAAGCAGATATATAAAATAAGATAGACGGGTGGGACATTGATTTGGCGGAATTACATGACTAATGAAACTTTTATTGAATATATTTAAAGACCTATTACTGTGGGCAACATTAAACGTAGTTTCAAACTGACGTCCTTCTTGAATATTTATAAGAAAAAGTTGTTTTTTCAGTAAACGAGAAACGAAAGAACTTTGAAATATTCGTTCAACTAAAATAAAACTCTTTTCCTACAGAAAGTTAAAATATTAAAAGCATAAAATGAAAACACATTTTCACGCAATAACATTTTTCAAAATCGATCGATCAATCAACTTCCACTTACATCCTCCGAATTCCCTCGGCTCAATAGAGCGCCGCCCGCGCCGCCCAGAGCTGTAGTAAAATCATGAATGTAAAATTCCAGCCGTACGAATCACCGGGCGCTTCAAGGGTCATGCATAATTCGTCGCTCCCGCTATCGCTTCCGCACGCGCCAATCGTCGAATTTTAGAAGCGAGCGCCCGCGAGCCGCTGGCGGCATTACGGGCAGCACAGAAGATTTCAATTATGCGGGCAAAGCGGATAACGAGCGAGCGCGCTTCGAGCAATCGTTATCCGGCGGGCGCGCGTAGGTGTGCGTGTTTTTACGGGCGAGTGCGATTTCGCGTCGAACTTGACAATGGACGAGTGCTGTTTCGATTTTGACGAATGGCATTCGCGTTCTCTTTATTCGAAGCAATTTAAGGATTCGTAAGCGTTGACGTCCGTTATTTTTTGTACGTGGTTAATTTAATTTAAAGGTTTGATTGTAAATTCTATTTTGGCAATCGCTAGACAATACTTGCCTATTCAATGTGCCTTCGGCTTTGTAAGCTCAGGATTTTCAATTGTTTAAGATATACATTTTGATTATATACCGATTTGCAATTTTTTTAACTTTCATTTTAATTAAATCTACGTATAATTGAGACTTATGAGAATCTAATCAAGCTTATTCAGAGTTAAAAACATTAAATTCATTTTTTGCGCCATTTCTTGAATGCGTTTTTATTGTGCATAGGATAGCTTCGAATCCATTGAAAGAGCTTGGAAGGAAGATTGTTACATGCAATTTTGAAAATTGGAGCTGCGCTGCAGAAGAGCATATCGTTGAATTGCCTCACGGATTCCTTTGAATTAAAATTTCACAAAATACTAATAAACTATCATGTGGATAGTTTTAGAAAAAGTTTAATGAAAAAAAGTTCGAGATATAAAGATACTTAACTAAAATTTTCAGAATTAAAAAGCAGACGTTTTTGCACGTTTACTTGTTTCTGGAACATCCTTTATTCATGCATTAATAATATTACTTTTTAAGCAATTCTTAACTGAATAAATTATACAAACATGAAGTTATTCAATTACAGAACTTCTAAAGGGAAATATTAAAAAAATATTGATTTAATTCATTTAAAACTTTCTTAAGTGGATCAGTTAATCTTGCGAAAGCAATATCCTCGCAACTCTATGGGGATACAGATTTGTTTTTTTCAATTTCAATTGCTATTGGTTTCAACTCTGGATATTGGCTTTTCACAAGCTTCTGAAAGAAATCAATTTAAAAATTAATCTACAATATTTTCCAGCTTATTAATTTGCTCCGAACTCCGCCATATTAATCTATTTAAGAATTAAGATTGCTTTAAAAAGGTAAAAATTGTAATGATCTGAGCACTCAGTTAGCCATACTCGAACAGAAAATTCAGTCTTTATCCAGATAAGATCGAGTTGCATACAGAGTCGTATTACAGCAGATCAATGTTACGAAGATTACAAGCTCACCTGCTCGTGAATGCATGTTAAGCTGCAATTTGTTACAAATTTATCTGACACTTTGCGTCAGCGCATAAATTCTACTTCCTTCTCACTTTTTTTTTTTTTTTTTTTTTGAAAACTACATTCGTAGCTGTATTAATGTATCCTCGATGTAAATATACTTTTTAAACTCTCTTAAAGAATCCATGAATTTTATTACAAAACTCATAAAATCCACAATCCCCGTCCGTCCCAAAGCAGCTTTACAGTATACCGATACACCAATACCGTAAACCCAGAAAAGAATCTCCACAAACGCCTAGCGAAAGAAGAAAAAAAAAAAGAAGCCTCGACCCACCTTTCCCCGTCGTCGTTGAAGGCGTAGTCACCGAGGATGAGGTCGCGGAGCCGATACCTCGGCGGCAGCATCATCGGCAAACAGGGGTCCGGCTCGTTCATGTTGGCGCCGCGGCAGCGAGCCTCGATCAATCCAGCCAGTCGCCGCCTGGCGATCCTCTGCCTGCCTCCGTTCGCCTCGAAGGCTCACCATCGGGCAACTTCCCGCCCGGCCGCCGGCTTCCCACGCGCGCCTTCTCTCCTCTCGCCTCTCTCTCTTTTCTTTTTTTTTTTCACCGGCACGACTCCCCGCACATCGTTCACCCGCGCACACTTTCGGACACTCGGAGCTGATCACTGAGGGGGGCCTCGCTGATGAATAATTTTGATGAGTTTTTCGGATCAGCCGTCGATTTTCAGCGTGGAAGTTCAGCCGCTGCTGGCGTGGACCTGCGAACCCTCGTCAAAGCTGTTATTAGATTTACGACTAGCGGCTAGGAGGATTATATGTTTATACTTCGGATCGCGAACGATAATTTCGCGAGTAATTTAACTTAATTAACTTGACAATTTCCTCTTTCCATTTATTGAAACGATTTATCCGCCGTAATTACGAGTATTATCTGGTTAATTAAATCTAATTGAGTAATTAAATTAAAATCTTTACTTTTTATTGAATTTATATATTTTGGATAAGAAATTATTTAAAATTTTAAATATTTCTATAACAGAATAAAATCGCCTCGCGATTATCATCTATAAATTTCTATCAAGAAAATAAATCTAAATATTATTAAACTATTTTTATGTAAAATAATAATTCACCTATAAAATTCCAGAACAGAAGTCCAGAAAATATAATAGATTACATTTTGTACAGACTTGAAACTATGCACACTTGATTTCTTTTTAAAAAACAGAAAAAGAAATGTACTTTCGCCTTCTTTTCCTAAAATACACATTAACAAGCCAAAATGGATAATTAAAATTAAACATTTAATGCACATCAAGCATTTTTTTAATCAAATTTATGTTTATACGCACACTACTAAAATTTAAATACAATACATACATGTGAAAAATTGTTATGACGACCTTTTTCGAAGCTTTCATAGCAAAATTAATATTAAAATTGACATTAAAGAGTCGATTGAATTTGCACCAATTTAAGGTGTCAACTGCAGGAGTACTTTTTGAATGAACTTTTAACTCTTTTAAATATAAAATTTGCTCCGACGAAATTTGCTTCATAGGAAAATCTTCAATTTAATATTAAATTGTTATAAACAAAAGTAAAATATAATTTTTTAATTAAAATCTCCTATAATATTTTGAATAACTCATTTTGATTTACATTGATGTTCAATTGATAATGTTCACTTCTCTCGATAATACTACAATTAACTTCTCTTGTTTAAATCAATTGTGAAATCTCTCATGTAATTCACATCATTTTATAATCAAATAAATATTTTAGTCAAATTATTAAGTAAATTTATGGGATTATTCGTTTTGAAAGCAGTATCTCTCGATTGTTGAACATTTAGTGCAGGCATTATAGTACAAACAAGTTAATGTATGATTTGGTGCAGGATCTTCAGGGGTCACAGCCGGCTTCCTAAATTTTTCAGGGTTAACCCGCGCAATCGATCGGCGGCAAGTACTGCTGCGACAAGCCGGCGGTGACGCGGCGTCGTGGAAAATTTAAAAGCCGTGATGGCAAAGTTCGGGAAGGACGAGGGATTGAAGAACTTCGCTGCTTCCCAAAGGACTTCCTGAGACTTCTGTTTTCGACGCTGGTTCTCTTGATTGGTCATTCTGGCGAGAAATTTTAATGTCCGAAGATAATTTTAGTTGCGCAGAAACGGACTGTATTTCTCGTGAGCCCTGTTTTACGACAAGTCATAAAAGAAGTAGTACAGCGTCATGTATTTTCGAGTTGCGAACTGGATGCATGAAGAAGCAATATTCGAACGTAATATAGAAAATGTGTAGCAGATTGATTTTGAAAAATATTTCGACATATGCATATTCTTTTCACCTTACGTATTACATTAAAGTCTAGAATTTGAGAGAGTCTGTAGGCGAATATAATAATAACTAATCCACTAAAGTAATTAGAAATTAGTTTAAAGATGCATTATTTAAAACAAATTTTATAAAGATGCAACATCTAGACCTTAATATATTAAATAAAAATTTAAATCAATATCGTTTCGTCAGTAAAGATTACAGTTTTTAAACAATACGGGAAATATAAAGAAATAATTATTTCGAAGTGAGAATTTATAGTATATTAACACAAAATAATTTCATGTTCCTAAACTGTAATGTATGAGTATTTGGGATACAAATTAGTTTGTGGACTACACTCCCGCAACTGCACTATAATAACCATCTTATGATTAATTATCATTCACTTCAGGAATGCTTATTTAACTTACAAGTGCTATTATCGCACAAGTTCATAGTAGTTTTAGTCTGCAATGTCTATGGGCAAAATTACGGACTACATTGTTCAATAACTAAACCTAATCAAGTTACGGAAATATGTGAAGCAGAAACTATTTCAAAGTTTGTCCAATACGTAAAATCGAATATACATATGGAATATAATCACATCGTGTTATGAATTATTCCTTTAATTTGCAAGGATTGTAATTGAATCACATCAGTTCAAATTATTTTCTCGACACTCCGGGCGCAGAACTCGATTTTGCGCCCGCTTGAATAAAACCGCACACGTTAAATCAAGCTTTGCACACGTCGTATCAAAAAATATTG
>JAWWEM010052690.1:0-39048 GCA_035582935.1 Ormyrus thymus
CTCCGGTTACGCGATTTTCGGCTAATTTTTAATCTAAATTTCGAATAATTTTTAAGCGAAAATTTTCTCCGTGTACGTGCAAGCTTTTAGACATTTCTATTCAAATGCAAAGACAATAAAATTTTGTGTCAAGCTATAATTTCCAAATGACTTGGCGCATTTCAATAAAATTTAACGGCTATGGCGGGACTTTTAAGGCTAATGGACTAATGGATAAGGACTGTATTAGTACTATTGTTACAAACAAACTAGTAATATTTTCAGATCCGCCTCGGCCGCGTTTACATTATTTCCAAGCTTCGTAGCGAGAATCAATAAATTGCTTACTCTCGAAGTCGAGGTTAAGCAAACTCCGCACATCCCCGGAAGCGTAAACGTCGCAATTATATCCGGCTGCAAAATCGCTCGGCGTCTGTCCCAGCGCAGCGACGAGCTAAAAAATTTGCACAGTGTCAATGACCCTCGACGCTCGCCGGGCCATGCTTTTACTCGCCGCCCGAAAGTGCATTGTAGTCTCGCGCGGCGTTCGCTTCTCGTCGTGCACGTTAATGATCATTGAAGAACGGCGGAAGTACTCGGCCTGATGAGAGAAGGCCCGGGCCGCGTTGCACTCGAGGGCTCCAACCGAGCCTCCGACGTACGGGTACGAAAATTCCCTTGCGCGTGCCTCGTCGCGCGCACGCACCGGGGAATTCGAAATTCTCGCGCGCCGACTTTCCTCGAGGATCGTTTTAGAAAATTTTAGGTGCGTGCGCGGGGTTCCCGGCATTCTTTTTCCTTTTTTCGCAGCGAGCGAGAACTTTGCGGAAAATAATTAGCACGACGAGAGAGGGGCTTGTTGTGGAATTAATTGGTCGGCCGAGTCGGTCTGGAGAGTCGTTTCGGTGTAAACGCTGGAGGGCTGGAGAGGAAGTGGGGGGTTTGGTAGAGTGAAAATTTTAGAGGGCTTTCGATTGGGATTAATCTGTACTGCGAGGAAAGAGCCTGGGCTGGTTTAACTGTTAAATCTGTCGAGGAGACATCTTTTTGCCGTTTTAATGTAACAAGCGCTGAAATTAGATGTAGATGGAAAAATTCTGTGAGAATAAAAATTTTACGTCATTCGTAAAATTATGTTTTAAAATAAAAATTATAACATAATTAACGGAGATGAAAGAAACACTTTATTATTTTAATATTTACAGTAAAACTGCACTATAAAAACGGTATATCCGAGGCATTAAAAAGGATTTTCATCCTTGCATTGTGTAAAATTTCACGTCGCGCAATAAAGTTTTATGATAAATTTGAAGAAAAATTTTATTATGATTTTATTTTAGTGAATTTTAAATCTCTATACAAAAAAGAAAAGTAGAATAAGACCCAGTGCTTATAAGGGGAAAACACAGGCTTAAAGGTCGTTGAAAACGAAAACGCAAAGTCAGAAGTGGAGAGGAGAACTTATTCTATACTTTTATCCTTCTTTTCAAGACATTCAATCCCACCGAATAAATTTTAGGAGCATAAGACTTTAAGCAGGCAAAGAAAAACTAACGAAAAGATCTCTTCGGAAATAAAGTAATAAGAAGAATCGTCCGAAAGGTATTCAAATAAAGCTCCAAAAAGTACTATAACTCTTCTACTATTGATAAGCTTAATTTATTAATTTAATTTTTTTTCCAGCCTGGACCGTAGCTCCTGAAGAAAACGTTCTGCAAACAATTCCGAGAATATTCAAAATTGAAAAAGCGCACTTTCGAAAGGAGAAAACTAATCCATCGCCCCGAAAATCTCTCACCTCGCATTTTCGCTTCCCCAAACAAGCGCCACACCTCCGGCTCGGCGCGCAAAAAGCGTCGACGGCCTCCAAATTTTCGACTCCGCGCGCAAAACGCCAGGGGTAGCCGGGGGGTGAAAGCGCGCCGCGACGCGCGCTCACAAAGCCGCTCAATAAAAGCGCGGCGCGGGAGAGGAGGACGCGCGGCGGCGTAAACTCGGTATTTGCGAATCTAATGTCCTCGTCGTCGAACGGCAATGCACACAAAAAAAGGCGAGAGCCGAGCCGGGAAAACCAATTTCCCGCGTCGAATGGGATTCGAGTGCTCGGCGAGCAACCGCCTCTCTCTCTCTCTCTCTCTGTGTACGAACGTAGTTACCGCGAGGCCCCCCTCTTAAATTGTTTCTTGATTCGCCCGTGAAAAAACGCGCGGCTTTCTTTTTCTCTTTTACAGAGTGGCAATTCTTGCGAGCGAGCGGCTTTTTGAGGCGCGCGCGAGCGGGGAACTTTCTTAATTTTATTAAAGCTCGCTTATTCGCGGTGGGAGGGAAGTTTCGCGTCGCTGTTTGAAAATGCGCCTGCGCGAGACAATGTTCGCTCCGAGTTCACGTAATTATGGGCTGTAAAATCATTACGGCTGTCGTTTAGTCGCGTATGATTCGAAATTTTTAATGAAACGAACCATTTTGTAGGGTAGCTTTTGCGCGGTAACGACTTTTTTACCGTTCATTTTAAAAAGTTCTTGGTACTCGTTACAAAATGTAAATTCGTGTATCTTGGGAGTTGGGGGGAAAAATTCAACTCTTTTTTTATTTTACATACTAATTATGGAAAAGTTAATTAAAACATTACTTAACACAATCAAAATAATTTAATTTAAAATTTTATTCCCAAAAAATTAAATTTGAATTCCAGGAAGATCAGCAATCATTAATCTACGCAAACCGAATAAATTTTCTCCTAAAAACTATTATTTTAATACGCAAACCCGAATATGAATACACAGCGACTAGAGCATAAATGAATTACCAAACTAGTCCTTCGTCTACGGCATCATTCCCATCAAACAGCCAGCAGCTCCGGAAAATTTCAGGAGCTCCGGCTCGCCTCGCCTCGGCTCGCCGCAGCTCTCGGCGCCTCAATATCTAATAGTAGTCGATTAGAGCTCCATCGTAATCCGGCGGCGTTCATCAAGCCGCGCGGTGTATATCGCTCGTATCGCGTCCGGGCCCCACGCACCGAGTGATTAGCTAAGCAACCTGAGAATAAATTACGGGTATATGTGCACCCTGTCCCGCCGAGAGAGAGAGAGAGAGAGAGAGGGAGGACCTATGCCTTTGTGCAGCCGTGGCGACGTCGCGAATGTTTGCGTTGCCTCTAATAGCGCTTGCCTTCATCGGTAATTTACTCCCCCGCGGGAGGCAGTCATGCGTCTCGCGAACATAAACGCCACCGTCTCGTCAATGCAGGGGGCTAAAAGTTTCTTCGGGATACTTCGCCGAGAGTTCTGGAATGCTGTTAATTAAGTGCTGCAGGCAGTATTAGAATGGTCTTTTTTTCATGATCATAGGATTTGGCAGAAATAATTTGAGTGAGATTAATTGGAGGGCTTTTTTTGACTGGTAAGTAGATAATTCGTTTAATTAAGGGGTTGGGAGAAGAAAAGCTTTTGCGAACTTCGTGATATGTATTGTTTTAATGGGTTCGTATTTCATCACGATCATTAATTAATGGTTCTGTGAGGGGAAATGAAAATCGCTCTCGATTATCATAAAAATCTGATATCAGATTTTATTATTTCTCTCGTTTATGCGTTAAAAGTACTTTGTTTTTAGCAGCACTCTCGGTTAGTTAAAAAAAAATTAAAAAATGATAATTTTACGCACAAGCTTTTATAACCTCCTTTAAAAAAGTGAATATTTCATTATTTAACTATCTTGAGTTTTATTGTAGCAATTTCTTTGTCTCGTAAATTAATATGTTATAATTCTCTATATCGAATAAAATACAGGTTTTAAAAAGGAATCATTGATTCAAATAAATTGATTCAAAGAAACGAAGTTTTGATTAAAAAATAGATTCGATTGATGGAGATAATATTTTAAGCAGTTCACCATTAAATTATAAAACAAATTTCTTATTGAACTAAAGTATCCGGTATTTATGAATATTAAAACAAAATTCACTGATAACATTAATATTAAAAGCAATAGCAGTTATCTAACTTTTTTCAATAATTAGCAAAAATATATTCTCTTCAAGAATCTCAAGCGGCATATCTACGAGATTCCCACTTCATTTATCTTTAAAATGCCCTAACAAACTTAACGGCCAATTGTAATTGAACGTCACGATTCGTAAAAGCGGATTTAAAGGGGTAGCAGGTGGATGAAGGTTCGTTTCATAACTTCCGAAGGGTCGAATGCTTCCTACTACCTTAATCCAGCGGAAAATCCACCACCGTAATGAACTTACGTTTATATCCCTCCGCTCGACGACGACAGTAAGATGACAATTTCAAAAGTTTGCTTTGTCGATTACAATTCGACCGAGTGGAGGAAAAATGCAGGAAACGCGGCGCCTTTTCCCCTTTTGTGTCGACACACATTTCAATTAGCGAGTTCGCGTGTCGTTGGAGACTCTCGAACGCTGTAGCTCGGCGTGGCGCAGACTGGAAAATCGTAATTGAAAAAGTGTGTGAACATTTTTCGAGCCAATCGTTTGAATTTCGTAACGCCGAATTATTATTGGTTTTGTTTAATAACCTAGCGGGACTCGATAACTATAGTTTTAATTCTTTTTTTTTTTTTGAAAATTTCATCTTTCGCTGCGAGTTTAAAGCTGCATGTGAAATAGAGATTTTTTAATAAAAGAGCTAATTTTCTTTTGAGAAAATTGCTTTACTGTTAAAAACTCGAATCGAACTGTACAAAGGTTGAAGAATTCAGTGTAAAGGGAAACTTTTAATTTTAAATTTTAAATTGAGCGTTCACGTATTTCTCAGACTTTCTCTACCGTGCACGGAGAGAAATATTTCAGTAAAAATTACAAATATTTCAATAAAAATTACTTAACTTTCTGGCAATGCAAGCACAGACTGCCAAAACCCAAAACATTCCAGACTTTTTAGTAAATTTTACTGAAATTTCAGGAACATTTAATAAAATTACACGAATTTTTACTAAAATTTCATTAAAATTTGTGCACTAAAAAGTATGGTAATTTTTTGGGTTTTGGCAGTCTGTGCTCACTTTTCTAAACAGTATAGTAATTTTTACTGAAACTTCTTCTCCGTGTAGGTGTTTTATTATTTGGTAACACAGCGTCAGGAAAAAATTTTCAATATTAAAAAAGTGCTGCAAAGTAAAGTTTGTAAAATATGCGCTCAGTTAACTATTATTTTATATAATTTTATGCATTGCGTGAAAAGTATGCTTTTATAAAATACGAATTACTTTGTATCGCGTAAAAATCAATTATCTCATGAAAGCAAAACACTTTTCAGACAACTTCTAAAATCGGAAACAGATAAACACAAAAGATTGTGAATATTTTATAGAGTTCTAAAAGAAACTAAAGATCAACTTTAAAATGCATAAATTGCAAGACCGAAACTTGAACTCGAATTTTTTGCCCGACAATAATTTTGTTTCCGCTCGACGCACCTTTCCGCCTTACCATCCCGGCAGGATTCCTATAAGAACGATAATCACCGCTCGCCGACAGTAGCAGCTCCTTCCCTCCCGAAGAAAATTTCGCCGCTCCAATGGTAATTGCAGCGAATATAAGTTTCTCCTATAAAAAAAAAAGTTTCCCCGCCGGCGAGTTTATCCCGAGATTCCAAGTATGTGTGTGTGTGTGTGTGTGTGTGTGTGTGTGTGTGTGTGTGTGTGTGTGTGTGTGTCTGCGCGGGAGCATCGGAAGCCTTTTTGGCGACCTCATGAATGCAAGTCGCTTTCACTTTGATATGCAAAATGATCCCGACAACAATGATTTCGCCTCTTGCCTTTCTTCGGCCCGACTGTTTATCCGAAAAGTGGACCGAGCGACTCGTCGAGCGGAATGGGAAGAGAGGCGTTGAAGGGAAAAAGAGGTAGCGAAGCGGGAAGTTCGTTCGCAAACTTTTGAAATATGCATCTCCGTAGCTTTGTGCCTTTGTCCCCCCGAGAAGCTCACTGTAGTATTTTACGGGAGTGCGCAATCATTACCCAGTTTTTGGATCGTTATATTCCGCTGCTCTCTTTTTCTCGAGTACTTAGGCAGCATTACGCGCGACGACAAAGGGAATCGGACAAACAGATGCAGCGGACTTCAAGGCGTTGTAGTTCTTTTCTGCTCTCACTTTTTTTGGATAGGGCAAGTTTGCGCACAAAAGGTACTTTTAGGAAGTATTTCGAGTGCGCAAATGAGAAAATGGTTCAAAACGCTCGCAATGCAAACATTTCTTTTTTTTTTAAACTTTTACTAAATTTTCCTTACTTTAAGACCTGCGTAAAGTAATCTCGTACGCAGCCAAGGATGAAATTACACCGTGTAAGCTGTAAAGTAAGACTACTCTTCATGCAGATTATACACATACGGAGTAAGAAAGCAGCATACATTTATTTTATTTATATTTGCAAAAGACAAATAGTAAACGAATTTTTAATTAAAAACTTAAAATTCCTTGGATTTCAATTTTAAACACAGTAAATCTTAAACAATTGAATCAATTAATTGAACGATTATAACGTTAACTATTTACAAAAATATTAAAATACTAAGTGAACGAATAAAATCTTCGCCGGAAATAAAACTCCCAAATAGACTCGCCGCAAAAGTTTATTCACATTATTTAGCTAGTCTCCAGCCCCTCTCGGACGTACATCACTCGAGGCCGGGGCAGAAATCGCGCCTCTTAGATTCCTTATTTACGGCTCTTAGCGCAAACTGACTAAGTTTTTCTCCCCGCGCGGTAATGCGTACGTATTTAATAGCCGGCATCTACGGCCCCCGCAGGGCCTAAACACTCTGCAGGCCGCACAATTATACGTAACTAATGTGCGCAATAAAAGGGGCGAAACTTGCCGCTCGGCGCTTAAATCAAGGAAACGGCGGTAATCCCGAATGCGAGAAAGGTTATATCGCCGCTTTTTCACCTTGACGCGGGATTTGATCAAGTTTTATGAAGCGTACTGCGCAACGGTGTTTTTCAAACTGATGTTTTTTTTGGACGGGGGGAAGAATAACTGAATAACTTCATTTTTCGGCAAAATATATGATGTCGCTTTATCACAAAGTATAGCTAATTAGAAAGAATTGATGCACTTGGTCGAGGATATTATTATTCGAGCAGCTTCTATTATTTATTAGTAAAAATTAATATTTTTTTAAAAAATGAAACCTCTCAAAAAGTTTCAAGACGAAAGTACGAATTCCCACTCATTCCGCAGTCTCTTTCTCCCCGAAATTTCAGCGGCGCGTGAATTTATCTTAAAAAGCCCAGACTGCAGTCAGCCCCGGGACATTGACATGCATTTCGGCGCTCCGTTTTTCCCTCGCTGCCTAACTGCGCTCCGGTGGCTTCGACCGAAAACAGGTCGAACTGCCGAAATTTCAAAGGCGAACCTTCTGCCTAACGAGACGTTTCCTCTCAGGGGGGCGACGAAGAGCGCCGCCCTTCGAACCGTATACACACACCGAGGGGGTGTCAAACATTATGCAGGAGCAAACGCACTCCTCTCTCTCTCTCTCTCTCGAAATGCAAATGTTTGCCGCGAGTGCAATTAAGGCTTTCGTCGTTGGCAATCAGGGCGACGACACTCTCTGTACACGGTTTATTATGCATGTAAGCCCCCTCCCGACGGCTTCTTGCGCGAAATGAAACCGGAGAGAAGGATAAAGAGTCGCTGCTGCCGCCGCTGCTGTTGCTTTCTTGGCTGTTTTATCGAGGAAGGAGGGATTTATTTGCTTTTCGGGGGAATTTACATCCGATCGCGGAAACGGATGGCTCCGAAGGAGATCGCCTGCTTGTTTTTCCTGCCGAGCCGAGCATTCGTTTGCTCTTCTCGCGCTCGGCTTAAAATGCTAATATATATGGAAATAACAGCTTTGTTGCCGATAGGCTTATAAATACTCTGAGAGGATGCTATTTATCTTTTTTGAATTGGACCATAAAAAATTTAGAAAACAAGGAGTTAAAAATTGCTGAGTTTTGAAAAATTTGTTGTCAATTTTAAGTATAAGCGGATTTGAAAAAGTGAGGATAAACTTTGCATGCTCTATGTTTAATACATAAACTTTCGTAAACGTACTTTCCATTTAATTTCGAGGAAGACGGTTTGAGTTGAAGTTTCAAAGAATCATTCGTTAACAAATTTTTTTTAACTGAAAAGTTTGTTCCAACTTAAAACTTAAGAACTGGAAAATCATTGAGAGGAGTAAAGTTCTATTTCAAAGTGAAAAAGCTATTTTTTAGATTGGTTTTTGATTTTTAGATGCCATTGATGTTGAAGTTAATTCAGAGAAAATAAAGCAAAGTTTTTCTTTTATTTTTCCTCTACTCTTTTTTTACTTTTCCGGCACAACTGTAATGATTTTCTCTTTTTTACCTGACGAGAAATACGAACAATTATCGTCAAAGTTTCCGTACATTCGCTCTAATAGAGAAAGTGTTTTAAAAACATCTTTCTCTCTATTTCCGGTAGTTTCTTGCCTTTCTCAACTACTGTCGGAAAAGCGTTTCTTTCTTCACGTAATTATTTATATTTCAAAGACGGGCGAAAAAAGAAGTTGAAAAAAAATTATAGAGACTGTACTCGAAACTAAAATCGTCGTAATTCTGCCGGTCTTTTTAAAAAGCTCTATCTTTGAATGAAGCGTCGTTCTTCCTTTGACAAAGCGGATTTTTTTACCGGCTTTGAAGTGCTTTTTGGCCCAAGCCGTTATGAAATCTTGATAAATGAAAGGAAAGAGAATTTCAAAATACAAGAGTTAAAAACTAGTCAATAAAGGTGGTTTGAAAATAAAGTAACTTGAAAATCATCCTGCATCTAAAACTCCCATTCTTTAATTTTTAAGTTAGAAAAGCCAGAAGCTTTCTTTAATTTTCGTAATCTAATTAAAAAAATTTACTAATAAAATTTCTTTAAAACTACCACTTTTAATTTAAACTTTAAAATTTACGGAAGTTTACAGCGATAAATCACAATTATTATTCAAGCCTTGCAACACAAAGTTTCCAGCGACGTCTTCCGAGGAAATCGACCTTTCGAAGATCGTAAACCGTTCTCCACTCTCCCCTAAGTAGTAAAAGAAACGAAGTCCGAGCGCCGTATTTTCCCAAAATCCCTTTATACACCGCCGCGCCTTCCATCCTCTCTCCATAAACCGGAATCCCGGCGCGGCGCACAAAGAGCTCGATTTTCAAAAGTAAATTAAGACGATTAACGGCCGCGCTGGGAGCGGCTTTATGATGCAAGTCGGGAGGGAGCGAAACAATCGTCCGAGTACTTAGTCCTCGAGGCACTCGAAAGGCGCCTCTTTAAATCTGCCTACTTTGGCGCGAGAGCCTCTCCTCTCTCTCTCTCTCTCTTTGAGCTTGCAGCGAGGCTTCGGGGGGATGACGGAGCTACTATCGATGATGAAGACGCCCTGGCATCTAAATTACCGGCCGGGGAATTCGCTCGATGCGCGCTTTTATGAGGCGCGCGATATCCGATTTTTGATTTAATGGATTTTAATGGAGAGCCTCGTGGGAGAGGATACGATGAGATTGAGGCTTTTGTGCTTCATTGCCGGTGGGATAGTGGAGGTGAGCTGCCTTCGATGACTGTTCGATTTTCAAATGTGCTTTAGCGTATGAATGTGATTATGTGAATGACTTTGTGTCCTTTAGGTGTTTAAAAGGGTAGTCGATTAATATTATACGTTTATCAAACAAAAAGATTGAAAAGAATAATTTACATCAAGTTCGAATGGAGGAATTTTTTAAATAATAATTGATGAGGAACTAAGAACCGAAACCGCGGATTAAGATTCAAACGGGATTCTTCGTTACCTAACTAATCCTGCTCGAGAAACCAGTCTAACCTCAGAGTAATCTACTTCTCGGCTTAATCGAATAAAACGTCGTCAGCCTAATCAGCCTACATCCTACTTCCTAAAAATAAAAATCACTTTGTTCCTCGGCGGCTTAAGTCCGGAAGCCGAGAAATCGCGGAAGCGACGCTTTTTCTTTTTAATAACGTTTGAGAAGCGCGCGGCTGCGTACTTTTCCGGTATAAAAGTTCTCAGCCGTCACGAGCAGCCAGACTCTCGGCTGCACGCTTGCACTTGTTAGCCGAATTAAGGTAACTCGCCGCTCGAAGCCTCAATTAAGAAAATTAATTCGACCAGTCGTGCACTCGTACTCGCGAAAGGAATTGCGAGGAAAGTCAAACAGTATCTGCACAATGGAGTTCTTTCGCTGTGTGTTTAATGCTCGGGTCACCGCGTGAAAGTGCATTTCGTTTCATTCTCCTTCCTCGTTTTTAATTTCTGTCTCTGTTTTCTTTTTTTTAGAATTCTATTTAAATATTTTAACTTATTCGTAGTAAAATTATCGTCCATTGCTTTATGCACTACTGACGAAAACTAATTTTCGCCCCAAAAAAAAGCTTTTATCAATTTCTCTCGCAAATTGGACAAAAGATCGATTTCCCTAATTGCAGAATCCGACGGGCTTCGAAGAAAAGCTTAACGAGAAAGTTCGGCGAGCGAAAAGTGGCGCAGGGGCCGGCGCGCGAGCGAGCGACGCGTGAGCGGGGAAAAAAAAATCGCGACTGCGGGCGTGTCGGTCCTCTCTTTAGCTCGAGTGCCATCGAAATCGCGAGGCCGGAACGGAATAATTAAAAACTTTGGCCGATAGGAAGAGCGCAATATCGCGCCGCCGGCAGTTTCGTCCTCGGCTGCTGATGCCTCTTTCCCGATTTCGCTCACGCCTCTCTCTCTCTCTCTCTCTTTCTTTTTTTTGCGTTCATTTTCGCGAGGCGCAGCCGCGATATAAACATTTTTACGGCCGCCGCTGACGTGCATAAAAGATGCGGCCGGCGAAAGTAATTTCGGATATTGGGGCCTGCATGGATGTGTAATTGCCGATGGCGGACTATTTTCCTGGCGTTTATTGCGGCGCTGCAAAGTACTTTTTTGTAGTTAACGTTTCTGCAGCAGGTACTGCATCATTTTAAGTAGATGGAACGAGAGAAAGAGCTCCCATTTTTTTTGTTTTAGAAAGTCTAAAAATGTATCTCTTTGATAATATTTCCAACAAAAAAGTCCACTTCGAATTGTTTTATAAAATTTTCTCTCGCATTAAAATATCAGATTTTTCATAAACGACTTGACCTAAAATAAAAAAAAAATTGTAATTAATTTTCAACACGAATTAGCTTAAACAATTAAAACCCCTAGCACTTGCAATTACTGCAATGTTTTCAAAGTAAAAAGCTACAAAGCCTCCTTCCGCTTGCCTCTGCAAAGCCCTGAAATCTTGTTACATCGCAATAGGAATTGCTGCCGGGGACAAAAAAAGCCTCGCGACCGCTCATTCCATCGCTCGTCGGCGTCGTCTTTCATCTGAAACAAGCGGCGCATCGTCTGCCCAAAAGCCGGCGGGGGGAATTTATTTTCCCGCCGCCGATTTCGAGAGAAAGGCAGAGAGGAGGCTCCGGCCCGAGATAAGAACTGCGAGGGCATTTCCATGCGACTTGATGTCTCTCCTGTCCTCCGGGCGCGGCAAAGCGTCAAATCGCCGGCTTATCAGGCGAGATCGGCCCGCGTGCCAAATTGCCCGGAAAAACGTCACCTCCAGCTCGAAATCATCGATCTCCACCGAGGGAATTTCGCCGCCGCGTAAAAGAATGGAGGCGCGCGTTGGCGGCGGCGTAAAGAGGCGGAATAAACAGGGGGAGGCTCGAGCCGACAGGATGATTCGGGCGGTTCATCGCGCGGAAGATATGGGGGGCCCAGGTTATCTGGAGCGTGCCTTCGCCGAGTATTGCTGGTTTTACTTTTGACGAGGATGTCGTAAACTGATTGTTGGATTGTTCAAACGGTTGATTGATCCGATTTTGATAGCTGAAAAATATTTACTTTAATATTCTTGTTATAATATAATTCGAATATTGGAATACGAACTAATTTGAATTTACGTATTATGGACTTTTATTGATTTTAGAATTTATTTCGAACTTAAAGAAAAACTGGTGATGTTATTTCACCTTATCGTCCTTTGCATTACATTTTAACTTGTAAATGAAGTTTTAAACATTTAATTAGGCGAAATTTCAACATAAAATAATAATTACCGTCCAATTATTATTTTAATTTAAAAACAGTAATTGAATCTCTTTAGAAGCAAAAGTGAAAACTGTAAATGAACTGTTACAGAGCTGCAATATGAGAGAAGGTTCATATCGACAGCTAAAGCATCTAATTAAAATATCGATTCGTGAAATCCGATAAGGATCACGGCGTAACCTCGGAAAATACCCTTCAAAATACTCATTAAGCAGAACTGCTTTTCCCTAAATATCGGATACTTATATCTTCGGCGTCGTAATATTAGGGTCGGATATCAATATCGGATAAAGCTAACAAGCAATAACTGACAGGCAGCAATTAAGAAGCCTTAAAATGAAATCCCTCTCAATGTCGGCCACCTACCTAAAAACCTGTAATTATAATTATTCAATTACGCAACATTTCCATCGTTGCAGTCCTCGAGCCCTCGAGCCTAATTAAAGCCGCCTACTTCTTCCTTAATCCTGCTCGCCGGCCGCGGCGTCTGAAAAGCGCGTTTCCGATCGATACCGACTATTGCGGACGAGAGCCTAATTACCCGCGCGGCGCCAAGAATCGAGCCTGCATAAAACATCCGGGGATAAACGTGGTCGGGTATAATGTACGCGCTCCGGAGCTTCCAGCGTGTAAGCAGAATCTATGGAAAGTTCAGACGCCGCCGGCTGGGGATCGCCGCGGCCGCAAGCTTGTTCTCGCCCCCCTCCCCTCCGGTGAGAGAATTTGTTGCCGAAGGAGCTTGCGAAATTAATTCGGACGCGGCGGTCGCCGCGAGGGAAAAATTCGGCGAGTTTCGGAGGTGCCAAAGATTAGGGAACGAATGTTTAGGAAGCTTGTTTGATGCTCTCTATTTATTCATTTCCTCGTTTCGATTACGTTGCTAAGATAAGCGAGGTTTGATCGCGAAGGATACTTTGTTTTCAATGTTGTTCAAAAGTTAGACGTTTTGTTAGAATTAAAAGAACGTTATTTTATCTGATTATAAGGAAGTGCAAATATTAACGCGTTTAGTTTCTTGCGAGGACTGACCGCAAAAATTGATAAAGAAAAAACATTTTAATCTGAAATTTAAAATTTTCTCGCGCTTTGTAAAATAAAACTTAAAACCCTTTTCATTAAAATCACGTCACCAGATACTAATAAAATAGAGTAATCTAAGCAGCGAAAAATTAACAATTCAAATTTTTTTTTATGTTTACGTTTCTTCGGATAAAAAATTTTTTTAAATAATTGCTTCCATTACGGGATCCTATAATTTTAACGAAAAAAAGCTAAAGAAGCATACTTAAAGTAGAGATGCCGTTAAAGCAGTTAATTTTATGCATACTTCAATTTACTAAGTGGCGATTAAAACATGACACTAAAAACGCCGGTGGGCGATAAAAATGGTTCCGGCAATTTTCAACACACCATTTCGACGGCGAGAGCTATGTTTTGTAATTACAAAGTACGTGCCCAAACCTCTTGAAAAACATGTTATTATATTTTGCGAAAAATAACTGCCGCGTGTCAGCTTTCCGCAAAGTGTGCGAACAAGGCATTTAAAGCAGGAACACTTTTGTGTACGCGAAATTTTACGCAAAGTAGGCAGATCTGCGTGTTCTTGTAATTTTCAGGATTAAAATATTCCATTTCCCAGGATTGCCCACCTTTTTTAAATTATTCCGACAAATTTTACGAGTAATGCGGTAACTAACGAAGGCACATAAAGGTCGCGTAATTTTTGTACAAAATGTGTGCTTGACATTGTACTTTTAAAAATTCTAACATCGAAACCTGTGAAAGAAAAACTTTTAGATTTTTGTTACCTTTCACTATGTTTATTATACAAAAAAAGAATTTAAAAGCGGAGATGGACTGGTTCGAAAAATTCGCTTCGAGCAGATCGCGAATTCTTTTCAATTTTTGGATGTATTTATTTCATCTAGTTCTATACATGAACATAAAAGGTATACATATACATTCAGTATGCCGCTGGAATTTTCAAAAGTTTTACATCAACGGCAAAAATCAGCGAGAATGAGTAATGAACTTTAGTTTAGAAAGTCCGCTAATTACGTGAAATATGAATCCGGACATTCAAGTTACCATCAAGCATCGCCCAAAAAAATCTCGCAGAACCGTAAACAAACCCTATAAAACAGCTCGAGTTAACCCACATTTCCCAACAACAAACATTACCCTGGCTAATAGCGGCTCGCGTCTTCTTATCTCGTTCTTTGTTTCCTCTCTTGCGACATTTTTTTAACGAGCACAAAGCTCCCCGGCTCCTTTCAAGCTCCGTCGTTCCCCGGAAAATGAAGTGCGAATCCCAATGCAATATTTGCCCCGCCTTTTGACCGGAGAGCGACGCTCCAAAAATTTACTCTTTCAAGTGGAACCCGTGTTTTCGCTGGGCAGACTCCCTCTGAATTTCGTCCGGCGGCGAAAAAATTATACGCACAGCGAACGAGGCACAGGGAAAACGAGAGTCCGAAAAAGGGTGGCAAAAAAGAGACAGAGAGCTGCAGCAGCAGCAGCCGGACGACCGTATCTCAGAGGAACAATTTTGTTCGCGCAATTTCCCGGGCTCCGACCTCCCCCGCCTATTCAACTACGTTTTACTTTAGCCGGGCGCACGACCCGCTTCGGTCGTGCGTCATTTTTGCTGTTAAATTAGATTTTCCAAGGGCAATTTGACGCCGACTTTCTCCCGGGAGTTTATTTTTGCCGACCGCTTGTTCGCCGAACAAAAAACACTAACAAGAGACGGAGAGAGGCGCCGATTCGACCTCGAGGCGCGGAGGAGGTTTATTTTATAAACAGCGGCCGGCGGCGAGGTTTCGGGTTTTGGAGAGCATCGGTGAGATTACAGGCTTGTTTTCCGCGAATGTCGGGAGAGATTTGAGGGATAATTAACTGGAATTTGTTCTGAGGAACGAAGAGAACGAAGGGAACAATGAAGTAAATTAAGAGGACTTTGCTACATTTTCTGACTACATTTTTTTGGTAGCCGACGTTGTTTTTGGAGCAATTCTTTGAAATAAAAGAAAAACCAGAAAATCAGTATGCGCCTAATCAACTTTAAATGTTTAACCAACTTTCGAGAAGCAAAAAAATCTCGTCAAAAAAGTTGAATGTAAAAAAGCTCGTTCGTCATAAGAGAGAAACTCCGACTGCGGCGCAAACTTCCGAGTCATCAAGCACAATTCCATCAGAACCCGAAAAAAAAATGCAAAAATGCACGATTCATTATACCCCAAAGTTAAAAAGAACGCAGCAACTAAGTATGACGTGTCCTCCGCCCTGAAAATAGGAAGAGAAAAAACCGCTCTCTCGCGTCTCTCGCAGCACATGGCGCCGGCGGAGAGTCCAGTCACGATTTTTTCGCGCGAGCAAACCACGCCGGACTAGCCATTTTTTTCTCTCCTCTCTCCAGAAAATCTCGACCGCGTCCTCCTCCTCCTCTCTCGATACGAGCGGAGGAGGGGCCGCTGAGGAGCATCTTTATTTACTGCTCGGCTCGTTTCTCCGGATGCGTCGTTCGGTGTCCGAGCTTCGGGTTCGACGACTAGATTTAGGGACTGGATCAGAGTGTGCCGCTGGAAGAATCGCGCCAGGATTTAGTGGCCCGAGTTACTCGGCGTGTTAGTAGGTAGCAGTCGATTGTCGGTCAGACGGGAACAATGCCGGGAGTTCGGCCAGTTTGATAAGAACTAAACAGTAACGAGAAGCTACGCTACGATCCGATAAACTTTCGGGAATTCGAGTTAAACTTGCGAATGAGAAAAAGTCGGCCCGAGAAGCGTGTCCAGCTTCGGAGCGGGCTAACAAGAAGTTGTGGGTCGTCTGAACTTGAAAAAATGGCAACAAGCGCGGAAGGTCAAAGTTTATATCTATCTTTCTTTTTTTTTTAAATTGACTCAATTTAGATTTCAGAAACGTGGATTTACTTTTAAATGTTACAGATAATAACCTTTAACATCGCGGATCAAGTAAAATTAATTAAGCATTGGGGAACAAAAGATCATTAAAAGCAATCTAGCATGTTCACGGGGAATTGACAACTCTGAATATTTGAAACTCGATGGAATATAGTGAATAAGCCAATGAAACGTTGTAACTACGAGTATGGTTTCATTCAATATTAATTAACCCCAACCTATCGGCTATCTCCAACTTTGCACAACCAAATCACTGGGGTAGACCGCATTTCCGTTTTTCGAAAATCGATACAACGCAGCCGCATCTCATACTTTATTAAAAATTTCTCTTAACCGCCAATTCTCAATTATTCTACTCTTCCAAGAAAAAGACTCCGAACCCCCAATAAGAATCAGCTCCCATCATCCTAAATTCGCGCGGCACGTCGGCGCCAAAAAGGACGCCTTTATTTCAAGGGAGAATTCTTTCAAGGTCTCAGCCGGGGGACGTAAAAGATGTATACACACAGCCGGTCGGGTTTGCGGGACCTAATCGATGGGAGGTAACGTCTTAATCGGCGAGCCCGACGAGGGCTCACCCGACTCGACGCCGCTGTCGGGGAGATAACGCCGCGAGAATTTATCGAAGAATTCTTATCAATTTCGACTTTGGGCTTAATCGACGCCCTTTGCCCTCCGAACCTTTTCTTTTTTCGTGCGCGACCGGCTTTTCAATTCAGCCCCTCCCGCGGGCGACTCCCCTGTTTCCTCGTGCCTGCTCTAGTGGCGGCGGGGACGAAATAATCTGAAAAGCCGACACTCGTGCGCCGCTTGAGGGCTTTTAATTATTCAATTTTAGAGTGTAAGGGCTTTGAAATTGTAATTAGTAAATTAATTATATTAATAATGAAATGATTTCGAAATATTTTACAAATGTATACGTATGCTGTTACACGAATTGACAGATCAGATTGCAACAAGCGAACTATTCATATTTCATTAACAACTACAAAAACAAATTTCCAATACTTCGCTGTCAAAATGTCCGTCCAAAACTAAAGCCAAATCGCACGAATAACACGTATATAACTCGCATTAAAATAAAGCATCCGACACTCCGTCGTAAATAGAAGCTCTTCGCGATATAACTTTCCGGCTGACACTCAGCTGCTTCTCCGATCCTCTCCTCTTTTCGAAGAAAAAAAAGCCAAGCAGGAAGGAATTCCGTTCGTCATTCCGGCGAAACTTCGAAGGCCTCGGTGGCGGAGGCATTTATGCCGTCGCGGGGAAAGTTTGCCATCTTCTCCGTCTGCTTAGCATTGGAAATGTGGGTCGGCACATACGTAGCTGGGGGGAGCATGGCGACTTTACGGCTGTGCATCAAAGACTACTTTGAGGCGAGTTCCCAGTTCTCGCTCTGCTCTACTCCGCTATCGCGGCCTCCCATCGCGAGGCAGAGCCGCGAGCGCGTTTAATTTTTGCCGGTTTCCCCCGTCTGGATTTGAATTGAAAAGCACTTTGCGCGAACGCTGAGTCTGCCGGAGTGGGGGATGAGTTCCAGCAAGTGTTTAGGCGAAATAGATGTCTGCTGGTGCTGCTGCTGCGCGGGGGATCAATTTTGAAGGAGATCAGCTTCAAAAGATACCCGTTATATATGCTTATCTATTCTCTGGTGGGAAATTACTTGGAAAAAGTGTGTTTTGTAGGTGTGTTTTGATTGGAACGAAAAGAGAACATAGTGACAAAAAAATTAAGTATTATACAACGTACTGAATTTTCAACTTTATCAAAAATTTATGTCGAAATTTTTACTGTGCATTTTTCGTATTTAAAGCAAATTTGTATTTTTTATATGTTTTTTTTAATTATCAAAAAATGTTACTTTTTAAAACAATTTTTTTCTAAAGATCTAATTTTTATTTTGAGATACAATTTACGTAGATAATATTACTTTTTGATTCCTATAATAAAACTACTATTTTATTACGAGATTCATAAATAATTAATGGACACTTTTTACTTTTAAGGAATGTATAAAGCACCTAGTTAATGTAAATTGTAAAACTGATGTGCTCAAAAAATAATGAGACATGTATTTCATTAACATGAAGAGGCAATGTTAAAGTCAATTATTACATTATAATCAAACGATTTGTTAAATTTCTATATTAAATTTTTAACAAGTCAATAGGATCGACTAATTAAAAGCGTGATTAGGGTTGTGTTTCGCAGCTGTAAGCAAACCGACAAATATTTTACTTACCTTCTTGTATTAAATTAGTAGAAACAAAGGATCGATCGCTTTCTGACTCTGGCTTTGTTCTACTTTGATTCAAGTCCTGGTCAATTGTCTCCCGGCAAGTATTTGATACTGGCAGCTGTAACAAAAACCAGTTTTAATTAGCAATTTCTTTGTTCGATACCGCACTGTTATTGGAACAGGAAAAACCTCGTTATGCGGAATAATAATCATTGCAATTAATATATTCTCGTCGTTAATTAATGGCAACAGTAAGAATTTAGTTCGGATTTTGGTTTTTTACTTCATTTTAATAAACGTCTGCAATGTGCGACGTGTCAGTCGTGAGACTCGCGCAATTAATCACGGAGATTAATTATTTTCTACTTTGCGCGAGCCTTATTCAAAAGAAGACATCCCTAATTGTGGTAACGAACGAAAAGTTGGTATTGATTCAATTAATAAGTGGAGCGCAGTGAACCATACTGGGCAGGTTCAATTACCCTCCAAAAGTGATCTAATTAGACTTTATTCTAATAAAGGAAACATGCAAATTAGTTGTTTGCCGAAAAGTTCAAGAAGTAACCCTATACTAGATGCAGAATGCTTGATTATCTCTTTCGTCGCAGTTGCTGTGAATATCTTCATTAGGATTTTAACTAAATTATTTATCTAAGTTTCTTATTTTTCATATGTTTTTGTATTTTACTCATGAAATAAAAATGCTTGTTTAAGTTTCTACGGTTTTGAGGCTAATTGCTTCGGAAATGTTTGAATCAAGTTAATCTCACTTTTACGAAGACAAATTAAGATAATTCTTAAACAATAAATTTCAGAATTTCAGTTTCAATCGGATAATGTTGCGAACTGTCAAGTCGAGTAACGAATACATAGCAACTGAGAACTTGCTTCATATAACAAACGCAGAAGCGACTAAGTAGGTAAATTTAGTTAAAACTTAGACAACCCTCCTAACACCCAGCTTTGCTATAAAGTGACAATATTTCTTTATTTTCTTCTATTTTTCCTTCTCAAAGAAGTCTAATTCCAGAAGAATATAAACCCTTTCTCTACAACATTTGATTCATTTTACTTAAAATACACGGACAGAATTTTTCAATAAAAATTACGAGTACGGCACCCGTAAACGTGGGATAGTTGACCTGGGTGTTAGAATTTACGCTTTTCTCGATGAATAATTACGTGCCATCCATGAATTAGTACAGAACGACACGAAACAATTATTATACGCTCAAGTAAATTTTACTAAACATTCCATAATTTTTTTAATCAGTTGTTTTTACCGATCTGTTCCGTAATTTTATACGGTAGTATACATCAATATTACTCAATAGAACGTAAATTTTACCGAACGATAGGTGACAGTAGATATTGGAAGTTGAGGTTAGGTAGGTCGTATTGTCGTAAGTCAATACTAAAGTAAAGTATTTTTGATTATTTATTAATTTTTATTGTTAATGACATCTTTAAATTAATATACTTAAGGTTATTACCTGAAGTATATTATTTTCAAACTTGCGCATGTAATATCTTATTTACGGCTCCTCAGAAGATCGGTAATTTTTACAAGACAGTCAGTAAAATTTTCTGCGCGATGTCGTATTAATGAACAAAATCCCACATGATCCCACGATTACGATTCGTTTCGTAATTTTTATATGGGTTTTTTCGTAAATTTTAATGAAAAATTCTATCAGTATACCTATCTCTTAATTTAAAATAAATCTCTAAAATAATTTTGAAAGATTTTTAATAAAAAAAGTCGATTCCAGTGAAACGACATTCTCTTAACTCGGGCAAGATTTACGAGGGTCCAGAAAAATCTTAACACCATAATAACTTTCTTTCATCGCCCCGAGAATCTAATTTCCTGCTCGGCGTTAAGAGATTGTCCGAAGGGGTTCGCGAAAAAAAAAAAGAAGAACAAGTACGCGCACCTCTATAATCCCCTCGTAAAATCGGTCTGATAAACGGTGCCGTTAACCAGCCGGTAATCATCGATTAAAACGTGAAAAGCCCGCGGAGACCGCTCGAAGGATCAATTAAAAGGGTGCAAACGGCGGGGCGGCGAAGAAAAATAAAATTCAAACTGACAAAGTAAATCATCTCGTTATCTAATATCGTCACGCGCGCGCCAAACTTTCGCGATGGAGGGGGGAGAAGAGCCGTTGGGCGCCAACCGATCGATGGCGCCCAAGGAATATATTGGATAAGAAGGGGGTGGCGGGGGGGGGAGAGACTCGGCGCGTCCGCTAAACTACGCTCGACGGGTGTAATCAGACGTCGATCGCCGCGGACAAATATAAAGATAGAGGGATAACTCGATCGGGCCGAGGGCTTTCACGAGATTATATGCGCTTGGAGCTTCCTTCTGCGAATTCTCGAGCAAATTAGCTTTCGAGAAGACTTTCGGGGATTTTCTTCCGCTTGGCGCGAGCTTGTGGACGAATTGACGAGAGTAAAGAGCGTTTGTTTGTAAGTCCTTGTCCGGGTAAAGCGGATTTTAAGAGGTAATTTTCTTCGAAGCGTTTTTAAGTAATTTGCGCTAATATTCTTTAAATTGAAGATAGCGTATTTGAATAATTATTTTAAAAATGGGCGTAAAAATTTATATAAAATCGAGAGGTTTTGATAAAAACTTTACGAAAGCAATAATAAAAGCCCTTTAAAATCTTATTAATAAAAGAATGAATTCTATTTTAAGATCAAAATAGAGAGAAATTTTTACTTTGCAGTTTATCAAATATTTTTTGAAAGAAATTAATAAGTAAATTGATACTTTTTATAAAAACTAAATATATAAATTCAAATCGATTTAATGTACATTTAAAATTGCTAGGATCCATTAGTAATCCTCTCTCTACTTTAGTAGCGAAACGGAAGAGGTGAATTTTCCAACAAAAGGTTATTCAAGTTCATATACCAAAGCTTCTGCCATTTCTCTTATTTTGACCTTTGTAAGTTTCAACAAAGGATCATTATTTAGTGTTCCATACATGTTCTTTACAAAACATCTTGCAATTCTCTTTGCTACAAGCTACAGAAAGATCTTATTTTCTTGGGAACTTGATATCATCTCGAATAACAATTTACAGAGATTTTACAACTTTTATATTTTACTGTTAGTATTTTGCAGATTTTAATCACCGTTCTTCATTACTATTTGCGCATTTATTAGGCAATTAAAATTGATAAAGCATTTCTTTATCGAAATGCGTGAGCTGAATTAATAATTTCGTTTTATAATTATATTGTTATTAGCGAATAATTAATATTAAAATTAATTTTATATTTAATATTTTTTAAATTCGTAATTATTGCAATTGGGCAGAATAATTTATCGGGCAGAAGTTATTAAATAATTAACATATTAACTTAATTTCACAAGTAAGCGTTTAAAATTGCATTATGATAAACATTAAAATTTGGAAACATTTAAATTTCATTAAACAGAATTTTCAAGAACTCATATTTAAATTTTATGACATAAATCGTACACCCACAACGCAAAACATAGATTTTGAGTTTAAATTACAAGATTGAAATTAAAAATTAATGTTGTGACATTTTAAAATTATCTTTCGTACGAATTTCCCCCCTAGATTTCATCAAATTAATGTAATCAAAATAGATCCATACACTTTATTCACAGGTTTAAATCAATCCATTTCGAAGCAACTGTTTACTATCTAAAAACGAAGGCAGTTTCCATCAGGGCGCATCGGCACTAAATATTTACCCCTACGTTAAGTATGCGTATCAGCGCAACGGGCAGAAATTGTAAATCCCTGCAGGTGTAACCAGACAGTAAACAGCGATCTATCGACATTTTTCCTCCCATTTCAATAATAAATCGGTCGCGGCTCAGGCCGCAACGGGCGCCGTATCGGCATCGTCGCTTTTTCTCCCCCGCGCTTACCCGCTCGTCGTGATACATTATTCATGAAATTATAAGCCTGGTAATGTCGGTTTACGCGCGCGCGAGGTACACAAGCCGGACCCCCGGAGTTACGGCTCTTTGATCTCTGAATGGCCGTATCTAAATTATTAATTCGATTATTAGTATGCCGGGCTCAATTCTCCGCCGCGCGGACGCACATGAAATTTTCACCGGCCGCGCGGCTCTCTCTGGCGTCATTGCTCTGTTTATGCGGCCTTATTTCCGCGCGAAAAACGACCCTTTCGAAGTTTCTTCGCTTTTATCAACGCCAGTTTTAAAGTGCAGAATTTTTTGAAGGGAAAGTTTTAGTTGCCCGGGCTTGCGCGATAACGGATTCAGCAAAGAGCCTGGCGTAGCTTCTGCTGAAAATAAAGTTTCCTCGGAAAATTTCGCGCTCGCCGACTGCCTGGATTTTTTTTCAAATTATGTAGCTTTGTTTTTAAGGGCCTTCTGCTTCGTTACTCACTTTGTGCAAGTTATCTGAGCATCATTAGTTGATAAAAACTGTCTAGATTAATCATAAATAATTCGTTTAACTGTTTGAGCGATCCGAAATTTAATTACAAAATTTACACTTTGTAAGTTTTCAAAAATTTTAATTACATTTTCATTTTAAAAGTATTATTAAATTTTCTTTAATATAAAGCTTTTTCTACCTGAAATACTTTAAAGTAAGTAAATACTTTTCATAATATGCATAAAATCATTCTTTTAAAAAACATAACAAAAATATAAAGTAATTTATCTAAACTTAAGAAAAATACATTGTATTTAACCAAAATTTAGGCTAAACTCGATTTCATTGTCCTTTCGAAGTTACAGTAGCATATAACACGAAATTTCTATTATATAATGTTATAACGAAGCGTTTTAAGTGCTTTTTTCTTTGAGTAACAATTCTCTTAATTTTCTCCAACAAAAGCAAAAGAAAAATATAGGAGCGGATCGATCTCGCGTCTCGGAGCACGCATCCTGCGACTCGTCCCGACATCCTCGCCAGCCAATTATTTCGTGCAAAAGAGCCCTCGGGAGCGTATCGCATTATTCGCCGGCGGCGGTAATTGCGACGGACAGACACGATGCTTCGGCGACGATTTGTTCCCGGCTTAGCACAATGCCCATTGTGCATTCCTTACGAGCGCGATATATGTTTCCCCGGACTGAAATGGAAGCCCCGAGAAAACTCGACCTTCGTCTTCGACTTCCTCGTTATGCGGGCTTTTCTTCCGCGCTGCTCAGCCGAGCCTGAGGAACTACCGGTGGAAGCTGTGCTTTATTGCTTGAGAGGAACGACGAACGGCGTACGAGCCTAGAGCCGCTGCCGGTATTATTTCGCAGTTGTCGGAATTGCGTTTGAAGTTTAAGTTTCGCTTGCGACGTAAGGCGGACTGAAAGGGGCATTAATTAACTGAAGAAACGATTAAGCTGATGATTAAAGCTTTTCGGTAGCTTCAAAGGTGCTTAAAAATGACGAAGAGTTAACTAGCTATTTGTATTTTCCACGTGAAAAAATTTCGTCCAACTTGAATACAAGTTGTATACAAGAACTGTATTCAAAACTGATTCTACGTAATATTGATATAACTTACATACAATTAATTTTTCTTGGATTATTGTACAGAATTTATATACAAATTCATGTAATTTGTATATAACTTCTGTTCAATAAACCAAGAAAAATGCATTCTGTATAATTTGTATCAATATTATGTAGAATCAGTTTTGAATACAGCCCTTGTATACAATTTGTATTGAATTTGGATAACATTTTTTCACGTGGGTTATGAGTGCCAGGCGGGTCCTGGACCAAGGAGGATTCCCCGCCAGGCGACTACTGGGCCTAGGAGGACTCTATTGAAAGATAAACGTTTATCTTTTATCTTGGTGAAGATAACGTAAGAAAAGTGACTTAACGCAAAGAAGCAGCGAATGCTATCTGGTACTGGCAATGAGGGACATACGGCCCGGTAGCCGCCCTGAGGAGAATCAAGCTTCCCCTCGAGCCTCCCTCCCCCTCTGCGCGGGGTTACTAACGCACGAAAAGCTCAGAAAGAAATGAATAACCGCATTTTATCCTTTTTCCATATTAAAAAAGAATTTCAAAATTAAAATTCAATATGTATGCCGGATTAATTTTAACTCTTGCTATCAAAAATTTTATTATTAATAAATCTACACGTACTAAGCCACGGTTTTTGATAAAGCATAAAAGTCAAATTCAACAAATAAACTGCTCTAAAAACACTCGAAATCTGTACTATTCTTGCAAAAGAAATTCTGTTACCACATCATTTGTAACAAAAATGACCGACCATTATTTACGCTGCAAGTCTGCCAAGTAGAACGAAGCAGAACGCGAAAAGCGACGTGATAACCGCTTTTTCCGTGCATTACGGCGGCAGGCAAATTCGCGACGATTCTTCTTGCGCGTCTTTTGAGAAAGTTCGCTTGATGGATGGTTCCTGCCTCCTTCCCTTTTTTGCCGAGAGCTTTCGTATACACGTTAAATGCGAGTTTCTCTTTTGGACTTGCGCTTATTTCGAAGCGCGAATTTTTCGTGTCAAAAGGGGGCAGCCTAACTTAGCAGAATTTTGAATTCGGAGGGGCTTTTAATTAATTTTGCTTCAAAATAGAAAAATTGTAAACAGAATATATTTTAATTACGAAGTTTTTAATTAAATTTATACGCAGGTATTTTCATTATCAAAGTATTTGATGTAAAATTTTCATTTAATGCAAACTTGTAATTTATGCATATTTCATTCAAAGTTTACGCGCATTTTTATTGAGAAGCTACGGTAATGAGTCGTCCGCGCTTTAAAATTAAAATCTAAATCAGAAACTTTAGATTAACAATAAAACCGAGAGCTTGCCTGCGGAGTAATTTCAGAAAATTCAATGAATAATAATAAAAGCGCTTTATGGGTGGAAAGCATAAAAATAAAAAATAAACTAGAATGTCACCACTTATGGTGCTATAACGTAAACCGTAGGGAAATATAGAGAATCTATTTGCCTAGTGATTTATGACTGCATGCAAAATATGCAATAGTTCCACGTATCTTATTTTATTACACTTATTTTATCGTTATTCGCAATAAAAAGCCATTTCAACTTTAAATACAGTTTAGTATCTATTTGTAAACATTTTTCATAAAAAGAAACTTTTAAAAGTAATTTTATACATGCTTTATGGCTGTAGAAACACGTTATATATAGGCCAAAAATATCCCACCCACAAGCCTCTACCAGAGTTTCAGATTAAAATTATCCTTTACAAGAACTGACAAAATACTTGGCCACAAAAGCGTACTTCCATCACTTGGCCCTTTCGGCATTTTTTCAATAAATTTGTGCCCAAAAAGCCAGGCTCGATCAATTCCTTTCAAGCCATTCTCCAATACAACACCCCGAGCCTCGCACTCGATCATCCGAAATCATATCAATCGACATTGATCTCGGATCACCCCGGAGCTCGTAACCCACCCATGTTTATAAACAAGAAATTTCTCGGCAGGTTACATACGGAAAAAAGTAGCAGCAGCCGATTGATCGATCGCCGGAGGATGAGGAATGCGTGTTCTTTGCGCGCGCGAAAAAAAAGGAATTTCGCCGAGCTGTTTTTGCTCGGAGATGGGACGGAGGAAAAAGCCATTCTGCGGATCAATTTCCTAGTCCGACCTTCGGCACATCCGGGCCGAGAAAATGGTGGCGCCGACCGAGGCAGCATCGGTTCGCGGAAAGGACGAAAGCGGCTAGTCAAGCTGTGCGGACCAGGCCGAGTGTTCCGCGTTCGATAAGGTTCGCTCGAGCTATTCTTTTTGGAAAAAATGCATCGAGGGCGTAGTTTGAGAGTGAAAGGAAATAATTATTATGTTTCGAAGCGTGACATGAGGAAATTTCCGACATGCGAGAAAATCTTTTTCGGAAATACTGTCATCGTAGACATTATTTTGATGGAATATGGAAAATCTTGGATTATTCTAAAGAAATAAGATGTAAATAAGATGCAAATAAGAAAATATGGTGCGTTTTTCTCTTTGATTTAAGCTTACTATTTCAGAAAAAATATGCAGAAATAATCAGATATTTTAATAACCGTTCAAAATCATGTAAAGAAATTAATTTAATAAACCCCATACCTTCAACCTACTTTCCATCGTCCCAAAAATAATTACAATCAATTGCACTTCTCTCATTGACTTCCTTAGCGATAAAAGTATTTCATTAATCTTCTCCACCCCCTTTCACACAGATCCTTTCCCCGTACAACGCCGTAAGCGAATCGATAAAAAAAAAAGGAAGCTCCCCCAAAAACGACATTCAAGCCATTCCACTAACATGGCAAAATTCACTCGCCATTCACCGTCAACAAAGCACGCCCGCCGTTCGCGACAGAATTTAAGAAGACAGTCGCCGATGCCCGACCCTGTTTATGAAAGCCAAAGGCCCGCTAGGGGGGGCTCAGCTTCATATTGGCCGCTTCGGCTCAATCGCGTAAGCCGAGGCGTCGTTAGCGCGGAGACGAGACGATAAGCGGAGCCCGGCGTAGCAGGAATTTCCGCTAATCTGACGGTGGGGGAAAATGGACGCCCGGTGACCTAACTGATTCTTTTTTTTCTCCCCCCTCCTCGAACGCTCGTTCGTTAGGGATGAGGGATGCTCGCGGGATGACGAGGGACGCGGGAGAGATATGATGTATTTTCGGCTTTGGAAAAATTGGTTCCTGCCGGGGTTCTTGCGCGGGTTTAATAAATTGTTGGGAGATTGCTGGGGGGGGGGGCGGGGATTTACGGTGATGGGAGGTTAATGTTATGAAAAATTGCCCGAAGTGTTCGGATAGGTTATTGAGTCCGAAAGCTGCTTTTGTTCAGTGAACATGAGAATATTTGATTTCTGGGTACTTCTTAGATAATGTTGGCTTTTGACTTTTACTCATTAACGTACTGATGTGATTTAAAAATATTTGTATTTGAAATCAATGTATGTTCTCCAAACACTTGGCAGTTATCCATTAATTAATCTAAAAAAGATATAGTTTGTATCTTTTAACTTGATTAATTGCACTGGTTAAATGAAAAGGAAACAAAATAGTAGCAAAGGAAAACATTTTTCACAGAGTATTTTATGCTCTCACGTGTTATGCGCTTACGCACATGGAATATATTCGCGCAGGTGTAGATCGAATACCAATGGGGACGAACACCGGACAAAAAAGTAGGTTGCGAGAGCGTTTAACCTAGGCTAGTTTTTTTTTATTCGTTCGCGGTAGCTTTTCGAGAACAAAAATAAAATCAAAATGGACTTTATAGAGGCACACTTCATGGATTCCCAGTTACAACGATAAAAAGTTGTCGCTCTCAACTTGTGCTTTTCTCGGTGTTTTGTGTAAAATTTTATTTAAAAAGAAGCTGACTTTTGCTTTAGTATACAAATCAAGAAGTTTGAGGCGTTCAGAGAGTTTAGGACGGTTCATTCAAAACTTATTGTTCAAAAGGGAGAGCTCAGTGTACTACGTTTTGAAAAGTTTTTTGTGTGGTTGAAAATCAGCCAGATATGACTTTCTCTTTCCTCGGTCTGACCATTTACACTACGCTACTACTGAAACATGATAAATCTACTCCCAATCTTCCGCACTCCCAGGCCCTAAATAAAATTGAATGCCCGAGCGACAAAAAAAATTTGCCCAAGTCGCTTCACAAACTCGCATAAAACTCGGTGAAAAGGCCTCTCTCTCGCAACGATGTCCACTCGAGAGCGTCGCATTCAGTCGCGTCGGCAAAAAGGCCGGGAGGCGCGTCAGTGCAGCTCCTCGAATAAGCGTCAAAAGTTGCGGATTCAGGCTCCATTATCCCGCCGCGCGGCTTAGAATAAACAGGCCGAAAAAAGGCGATAACCTCGATGCCGACAATGGCGGCAGCCGCTTTGTCGCCGCTTTCTAAGGTACTCGATTTCTTGGGGGGGCCCGCGGATCCATTGTCTCGGAATGTCTTTGCGCCTGTCATTACAGTCGTCGCTGCCGGCATAATGGACACATTCACGTGCGCGCCGACGACGAAATTCAATAGAGGGACTGAATGGACGGGCAGCTGACGCTCGAGTCGATCTGGATACGAGGGACGGAAAAAGAGAAGACTGGGCGCGGGGAAACGGACTGGAGTGCGCCGTTAGCTTTGAGCGGGAAATTGAAGGGAGAGAGGTGGCGGCGTATCGGAGCCGTAATTAGATCGAGATGTGTCGGATGTTGAGGGCCGAAGCCGATGTTTATTTTGTTGAGCTCAGAGCAAGTAATTCATTATAAATAGAACTTGAAGTAACAAAGAACGTAATTCCGATTTGGTTTGTCTCTCGGCTTCTATTTTATTGATTTTTGAAGGAGATAACAGTAAAATAAACAGAAAAATCTTGAGAGAATCATGTTTTTATATATAAAATTTTCTATATAAAATCTTTAAAATAAAAGTGTAAAAATATTTTTAAAAGTTTTCCATCTATATTCAATGTAAAACAAATAAAGCGAAAAAGCCCACAACGACATCTTATTTACGTTACAAATTTTACATTAATAATTCATTAATTATAAAATCGACTGATTGAAATTCCATTTTTAAAAGCAGCATTATCCGGAAGCGTCACCAGTAATACAAAAAATAATACTGGAATACGAGTGAGCACCCGCTGATCATTAAATTTTCGCATTCAATCTCGCTCAGCAATTCAGCCAGCTCCTCGCAACAATGTACAGCAACGTTCGAGCTTGTCGGCGTCCGGCCATCCATTGCGCCCATCAGCGCTCGATTTTGCCTCCGTTGTTCTTTCGCCCGGCGATTCGTTAACAAATTAACCTTTTTCACGATGCACTGCCCGAAAAAAGCAGCGCACACGGGATAATTAAGGAGGGCGCAATAAATTATTGACTGCGAAATCTCGAGCGCGTTCCAACTGCTGCCGTGAACAGCGAGGATCGGTCCTTTTTTGCGCCCCGCTTTCTTCTTCCGTTCGAAGTTGCAGCTTCGAAAACTGTTATGCGCGTTTTTAATTGGGTCATTGGGAGCGAGCTTCTCTCGAGAGAGAGCCGCTGCTCTTTAAATAACGCGGCTGGCCGTTACGGTGTAATGCTGCTCTGCATTTTCTGCACGATACTTTTAAAGGCGCAAATTCTTGTTTTTCTAACTGAACTTTTTTGACAAATTTGCATACTTTTCCGGAAGAGCCAAATTTTAATCAACTTGCTTTTTCTAAATAATATATTTGCTAAATACGAAATGTCTTTCATCAAATTCTAAGACGGTTTCCTTTAAAATTTCTGCCTACTTATAATTTTTTTTAACGAAATCATCGTTTTATATTGGAGCAGCGATTTACCTGGAAAGCTTCTTTTCACTTTTATTCTTTATACGCTGCTCTTTACTTTGTCTATTATAATTATCTTATATCAGTAAAAACAGGCATTTGTTTTTGCACGAAAATTAAAAAAAACTACATGATAATTAAGCGTACAGAAAACTCTGACAAAGAGTTTACCTCGGCGGATTGTTTTAGCAGAATTTTGCATTCGTGCATTTAATTTGTTTCGCTACTTGTGTAGGTCAGTAAAAAAAGAGAGCATTCTCTCGCAATATTTTATATCAGATTTTTCGAGAAAATTTCATAAGCTCTAATATAAGTCCAATTAAAAAACTGTTGTAAAATGCATCGAGAAAGATAAGAATTTCAATTAAGAGAAAGAAAACCCAGTTTCGCGAGCATCGAGTGCACATTAAACCCGAGCACTTTTTCACTTGAGCCAAAGCCGTAATCCAAGAAAAAGCAAAAGCTTAAAACAAAGGTCAACTATTGCACCTCAAAAGCTCGTTCGCCATTGGCGGATGGTAAGCTCAGGGGCATCGCAAAAACTTGCTTAACCCTCCGGTGCTCTCCCTCAACGTCTTGTCCCCGTCAGTACTCCGGCCAGAAACGAGTGCAATAATTGTTCTAAAGCGCATTATCTCCTGCGACGGGTGACTTAGGCTTCTAAGCCTCGGCTGGACCGTCGGAGATAAAAGAGGGCGGATTATCCCCGAGGGGAGGATTACGGCTGCAGTCGCCGATTAAAATAGCTGCCGCTGACGAGGACTCGGGACATCGAAGATATATCGCTTAATTTTTGAGCGCTTTTATCGACCGAACCCTTTCGGCCACGGTAAAAGTTAAACTTGCGGAATTAAGTTTTGGCGGGGTGAAGTTTGGAGCACAAGTGCGTTATTCAATGGAGGCCAATGAAGTTAGAGTAAGTATTGTTGCAAAGTGCTTCCCGAATTTCGTGTTGGAGTTAAATTAATTTTTAAATTGGCAAACTTTTTGTCGGTTGACAAAATTATTTTCGAAAATATGTCAAAAAGAGGATGAATCTATAAAACATTGTTTTACAATAAATTATCGTTATAATACGCAGTTTGAAAATTCATTATCAATCTAAAAACCACGGAAGGTTTTAAAAAAGTTGAAAACAAATATCACTTATATTTCACTTGAAAACCGGAACGCTCAAGGCGGGTAAAGCGACATCCATTTCTGCACTTTCTAAATCTTCCTTCAAGAAATATTCCCATCCTGCCGCAGAATTCCGCAAATAATCAAGAACAGAAATCCTAAGAAGGAACCAAAATCCAGGCTCAATTTTTTACTCAACAGCTCCCAAAGTCCTTCACTCTTGAGGCTCACGCATTCCATTAAAAAAGAAAAGCGCTATCGGTCCTCCGCACGCCTCTCCTCGACAATAATCGATAGCCGCTCCTCCGCGTGACGTTCTCCAGGATTTTTTTCCCACGCACGAGTTTTATGCGCGGCGGTATAAAAATTTCTCGGCCAAGTGCCGTGAATTATTAATTTTATAAGTGCGCGTGGCGCGCCTATATATAGAAACGCGGGGAAAGGAGCGACGAGCGAGAGATTTTTATCCGGGGAGGAAAAAAAAGCGCGCGGTGGAATTTTAAAAGAGAAGTCTTCCGAGTTGAATTTCGGAAGTTTGCTCGGAGGAAGAGGAAAGAAGACAGTTTTTAATAGAAAACGTTAGATTTTCGAGGTAATGAAATTTAGATTGTGGCTTGGGAGAGAGGTGGAATGAAAGGTTGTAAATGTGGGTCTGTTTGAGGAGTAGTGCAAGTCAAATTTGGTATGACATTTGAAACATTTTTAATTTAATCTCAATCTAAATTTAACATAAGAAGTAGTGGCATTTAGATAATTCGTTAAGTACTATTCAAAAATACACCCTCTTAGATATCTTGATTTAAACCATGAGCCCTATAAAATATCCAATTTGACGTTGGAAATAACAGTGCATTAAACGGAACGGGAACGGGCAAAGGTTGCATTGGGCATTTCTAATTTCGGCGTCAGCCGATTGCTTTAATAACGGACACGTCACGCATTCGGAACAGCGGCCCAAGCATCAAATGACCGCTGTCGGCCGCTTCTACTCCTAAACAACGGTATATGGCTTACACAGGCTTCCTCTGCAGATCACAAAGCCTGCGTATCGAAGGCAGACGGCAGCTCTGCCCTTCGGATCGTTTTGAAATTCGACAGCGACATTTTGTCGAATTATTTTTTAATTGTGCTTTGCTTTTTTAAGGAGCTGTTTTAGGAGATGTAGTTTTAATTCCTTTGTACACGTGGATAACTTAAGATTGTGTTGGGGATAATTTATGGCGCAATTGTGTTATTAGAAGCTTGATTATCTGTGAATAGATGATAATATTATAATGTATTTTCTAAGTAAAATTTATGAGGGTATTAGATTAAAGGAAAAACTTTATTTTGTATAATATTTTTACTCGGAAGTTTAAATAGAATGTTAAGGTTGAAAAACTTTTCAGAAACTTAAAAATACAAAGAAGCTAATGAAAATTTACATTTAACACATAATAAAAGTTTAATAACTTTAATGTTGAATATAATTAAAAAGAACAATACATTCTTCAGCTAAATATAAACAAGTAGCGGAAGATTGTGGAAGAAAAGATAAAATCGATAAGTCGAACAGACGTTCGTTTTTTATAGAAAAACTAATAGCACCATCATGCAAGAAAATTCGCTTGTAAACTTATTTTATCAAACTTCTGTTTACGTATTCAATTATTATTTTTCCGTGAGTAGCTGTGCGTTTACAAGAAAAACTATTACAACTTTCAAAGCCTGGAAAAGTTTTTATTAGCGCGTTTAAAATTTACTTTTATAATGGGATACGAACCGTTTTTTCTGCGTTTTGTGCTACGATACATAACAAATTAGTTTCCGTGCAACGAAGTTTTGCGAGCTAACTGTAATACGGTACGAACTTCCAAGTATACAAGAAATACTTTCACGAATCAGAGAAATAAATAGCGTTAAATCGCGACGCGAAGATAATTAAATGACACTTGCAAAGTAATTTGTTCGGCCAATATTTGAATTTGAGAGATGAAAAACTTATATCGCGCTTTTGCCCCAAATCCGCGACTTAAACTTGTAAGCTGTCTTTATCTCCTCTTTAAATTTATTCCTCCGGTATTATCAAGGAAATTTGCCATCAGAAGTTTTAATGAATGCACGCGAAGGATATTTGTGGCGTTTCTGCAACTCTTCTATTCTTTATTAAAGCTTGCAAAGTCAAATATGAATCGGGAAGAATCGTTCAAGGAGTTTTTATCGATGGAAATTGTAAATAATTAATATTCTATTAAATTCGAATTGACTGAAATCTTATAAGAAAGGACAACAATATATAAATAGTAATAAATTCTTGTTTTCTTAAGGAAGTTACAGAAAGTTATAAATGTTTTCACTACATATTCATTTAAAATTTATGAGGAAACTTTTTAGTTCACTTTCCAGTGAAAGCAAGCTTTAATTATTAAAATTATATACACTCAGTAAATTATGCATGATATTTTTGTGAAATGATAGAATTGCAGAAAATTCAGTAACATATTTTAATAAACTGTTAGAAACTAATTTTGATTTTGATGTTTCTGCATTTGTTTTTAAATTCGCAAAAATAGCGACCATCAAAAACGGCTGTCAGTTCATTGACACGTAGCTTCCTCCCAACTAATTTATCGTTTCTGTCGTGAAAAAGAGTTCCTATGAAGAGGGTAGAGGGGGGTCTGCGGTATAAGGCGGCGAGCGGCGCGCGACTACAGCGACTTAGCAGATTAGAATTAACCGTTGAAGCTGGCAGACGTTCTTTCGGCAGCTCTTCGAAAAATATTGTGAAAATAAAGGCATATAAACAAAATTAACATTCCAGCGTTTTGCTCTCGACGACCCTATCCTTCATAGTTTCTATATTTATAGTAGTAGTTCAAATATGAAATATATTTTAAAGTCAGTAAAATAACCTTTCATTTGGGCCCTTGTAAGCTTAAAAGTAATTGTACAAACATAGTTTAATAATGGAAAAAGTATAGGCGGTAAAGGATTGTTAATCCACTTAATATAATAAGATGAGGGCACTGCTCTGAATTAAAAGTAGTGCAATTTTAAAGCCAGTAAAATAAGCCCTGTACGTATAAAAATAACGGTGAAAACGTGGTTTAATAACGAAAAGACTATGGGGGGTAAAAAGTTGTTAATCGATTAATGCCATAAGACATTCGGATCGGAGTGCGGCCCTAAATTAAAAGCAATGCCATTTTAAAGCCAGTAAAATAACCTTTCATTTGAGCCATTATACATATAAAAATAATGGTGCTACCCTGGTTTAATAATGAAAAAACTATGGGGGGTGAAAGGGTGTTAATCGATTAATGCCACAATACAACCGGATGGGGTACGGCCCTAAATTTAAAGCAGTGTCATTTTAAAGCCAGTAACATAACCTTTCATTTGAGTTTTTATATATATAAAAATAACGGTGCAAAAGTGGTGGTTTAATAATGAAAAAACTATACGGGTGATGGATTGTTAATTGAAGCAAAACTTCTGATCTGGATTTTTGAAAAATTTCAATATAGAATGATAAAAACTTAATTGTGTAACTCTTTATATTTAAAACAAAAACATATATTTTCATAAAAATATAAAACAAATACCTTTATACGCCAACACAGGTAAAAGTTTATGCATAAAATATTCTTACCTTCATTTTTCCAACATTTTAAATCTACTGCTTCAAAGAAAGTAGAGGCACAACTTTGTATAAAATAGACTTATTTAGATTCATTCTTAAGCAAAATATGGTTGCATCCTGCAAATGAGAGTTTTTGAATTCTCTTCGAAACTCGAAGACTCGAAGAATAAAAATTTCAATTTCAGAAAGTTTATGGAAAATCTGCCTTTTCAACTACGTAGAGTCTACAATTCACCAATCCAATCTCGTTGAAAATTAGCTCAACATCTAAAACAATAAATCCCTCGCGAGTCAAGTTCAACTAAATCAAAAAATAATTATCCCGCGGCTCGGTGCAGCCATCCATAACCCAATAAATAAATCTCCAGCGAGCTGAGCCACGCAATCTAACCACCAGCACATTCTTTCCCACCTCAGAAGAGGCCACCTCGAATCGTTCATATCCGTTCAAATCCCTCGGAGAGTCATGTCACGGCTGGGCCTCGCAATTCCAGTGCGTTTCAGACCGCAAATTACCCTTTAATAGCCGACATCGAAGAGCTTTTAACCCACGAACAACAATATGTATATATATATATAAATGTATATACATATATATATATATCGGCGGCTGCGCAAACGCCGATATTAAAGGGAGAAAAAATGAGCGGAGCCCAATATCCAGGGGATTCCGCGCTCCTGACTTATAGCGCCGAGGATTTTTGCAGTCTGCAACGGGAAGCCCGCCGCTTATTTAAGAGAGGCTTTGCTTTTTTTACTTCTGGGTATTTAGTGCGTTTCAGCGCTGGATATAAGCGGCGATTATTTGCGGAAGGTGCTGATCGCTTTGGCGAATTGATAACGAGTCGGCGGGCTATGTAATTAAATCCGCATAAATTAATTTCATTGAACGACGGACGTGCAAAGCAGCCGGAAACTAATTCTGTTAATTAATCAATTTATTTTCAGGTAAAAATTTCGTTTTAATTAACGCTTGATTAATACTCGTTCGGTTAAAAGAACTGCAGTTTAAAAACATTGTGCAAACTGAAATTGAACGAAAATGTTTAAAAATCACATTCTGCAGACCGAACTTTAAGAGAAAAATATAACGAATTAAAAATGAGCAAACTTTTTTTATACTTCTTCGGCAGAGGTTATTTTTAGAATAGAGAGTAATTAAAAGTTGCATTGATTCAATTTTTCAGGAATTGCGCAGCACACTTTTGAAAAGTTTTTAATGTTATAGTAAACTAGCGTGAATTTTAAACTTAATCCTTGGACAACTTTTCCGAACTCGGGCAGGCAGTTTGGATATTTTTTCCTCGCGCGTTTACGATATTTGCATCATCCGGAGCCGTCCGTTGACTTTTTCGACAAAACTCCCCAGAGGTCCGAGGCATGAATTATGCATGTAAACTGCGTTACTTTCCGTCCTCTAAAGCTGCGTATCGACAAACCGATTTTTCAAAGACGTACCCCCGCGATTACCCTCGACTCCTTTTGTTCGGCAGTTCGAGTACTCTAAATTAACGCGGGGCTTCATTTGCATAATTTATAGCTTGATAGATAGCCTATCGGGGCTCTTTGCAAAATCGCGGAACCGATCCTTGATTTATTCCTTTCTCGGGTGTGCTTAAAAACTTTGCGAACTTTTAGGTACTTCATAAAATAAAAGATCTTATTATGTAAATTAGGAAATCATTTTGGGTTGGTAGGTTAAACAATTGTTCTGACATTGTAGATTTCAGTTTACTGGAACTGCTGTGCTGAACTTTGGTTCCACGGGAAACCATCGACTGCAAGGCGGGTTTAGGAAATCTGATACTGAAACTGATACATGAAATACTCTTTGTACCGAGGACTATCAGAACTAACAGAAATTTCCAAACTGAGATTAAATTTTGCAATTTGAGAGGCACTCAACTTGACTGTCGAAAACTGCATATATATTTTTATTTATAATTAACAATTGTATTTCGAATGCACGTTCCTCTTCAAAATTTAAAACTGCTCTATTAGACAAAACAAAAATACGCGAAGATTAACCACGTTATTTTTCACCTTCAAACAACGGCCCTCCGTCACATCCTAAATCAGAACGTTTCCCTCCCACTCCAGCCGTGCACCTGCATCATCGCTCGACCGGCAAAGCAGCTTCCGATGACCGGCGATAAATTCAAAAGGCTCGCAGGCGCACGTGCGCGAAAATCGTTGCCCACTTGGCGCGGCTCCCTTCCTCCTCCTTTCAATTAAACGCAAAGCGCCCCTTGGCTGGCGCGGTTTTTATCGGCCGGCGTACATGTTCACGTGCGGATAATGTCCGAGGTGGCGCGTGGGTGGGAAAGCAAGAGCCCCGGTTAAGAGTTTTGCGAAACGTGGGCGAGGCCGGTTGGTCCGGTCGAAGTGGGATATAGACTGCCGATGGCTTCCCATGTAGGGAAATGTTAAGACAGGAAGGGAGAATCAATAGCGACGCGCTGTGCATAAATAAAAGATGTGTTTTGAGGATTGGTAATATTGGCTGATACGGAGGCGGATTTTGTAGGAAAAATTGGGGATCAGCAGTGAACAATATTGTGAGATTATTGAAGATCTTGGAAAATTAACAATGAATTATGGTAGATTTTAGAACTGTTATATACTGACTAAATTAATGAACATTATTTTCCATGTAATGCTGTTCATATAATTTCTTTGTAATAAAAGTTTGAGTTTTAATAAAACATTTACAATGCAAACTTTATAATAAACGTATTTAATTTTATTTACGACAAACAAAAACAATTCTGTTATGAAATTGTTTACCTTTCCCAGAATTTAATAATTAATTAGATAAAATATAATGCTTTAATTAAATAACCGATGAAATCAAGCAAATGTACATACGTAATTTATGTTAAAAACACATTTACAACATAATATTTATTGCGCACAAGAAATTAAATTCCCATTTCGATTCAACTAAATGTTTAATATTTAAAACGTCTCAATCAACGTACGCGGCAACTCTTTTTATAAAACGAACGCCTCCATTATTTTCACTCCGCGGGTGGCTTTTGCCAAATTTTTATGACTTTCCAAGCTCCTCACTTGTCATATGCTAATCCTCTCGCATACTAATTTCAATTTGACTACCAAAAATGCGCTTTGCCCCCGCGCGAAAATAATATTTGCATGCATCAAACTGGATCTAAATTTCAAAATGAACCCTCTCGATTACTCGAATGGCGCTGTTCTTCTTTCTCTTTCTCTCTCTCTCTCTCTCTTTTTATAATTTCGAGCCTGGCACTCAAGTGCAGAGGCGATAAAAGATGGCGCGATCGAGGCGCAACCACAAGCTACGCGATATTAAGCTTATCAAACGACAAGCCCAACAGCTATCCATGTTGATTCATTGCGCCTAACACTCAAACTAATGAGAATTCATTAGCGCAATTAACGTGCTCAAGGATTACGCGCCGCCTATGCAAATGCGCCCTCGGGGAGGAGCGCGAAGGGAAAAATTGAAAAAGAAGGAACGAGAGCGCGGGAGGCCCCCTCTTTGAGGATCCTTTTTGCGCGATGATGGCTTATGCCACTCGTTGACCTGTTTTGCGGATATTTTAAATAATCTGCGGAGAAAGACTGAAGACGCGCAGGGGGAAATCGTTTAAATTGTCCTTCACGAATTCTGGAGCGTTTTCGTCCTTGAGAAGGACGAGACAGAGAAATTAATTTTTTTAATAATTCCTGTAAATGTTAGTCGCTGCTCTTCTCTTTTTCATATTTAATTAAATTAATTACTCAAACTTTAGATTTAATTCTTCATTTAATTTTCCTTTAATCTTTTTTCAGAATTATAGAATAAACAAAAAGCTGAAAAGCTTTGAAAAATTCTGAAAAAGCGTTTTTTTTCAATAGAAACTGAAGTACCATCAACAATGACTTTCCCACATCTTGATAAAAGATATCCAACGAACCAGAATTAGACCGCTCGCCTAACCAAGCAATATTAATGTGGCAAACAATAACCAGCCTCGGTAAACTCGGCAACAAAGCGGTCGGAACAGCGGCGGCTGCGGAGACAGGGGCCAAAGAATCGAGGGGGCCGCGCATACAGAGACTTGGATCTCGCTGCCGCGAATTCGAATGCGGCGCGGCCCCCGGAATAGGCATCGCGCTAAACCGGGCGCCGCTCTCTGAATAGCCAATTACCTACAATCGACGCAAATCTTTAGACCATTGACCCAAAAGCAACCGCAGCGATACGCGAGGAATCAAAGCCCAAGATAAACAAGCAGCCATGCGGAATTGGCCTCCTGCACGAATGGCTGCATCTCTCTCTCTCTCTCTCTCTCCGTCTCTCTCTCTTTCTCTTCCTCCGTTTTTCGCTTCTTTTTCCGCGGACGAATTACGACGAGCTGAGATTTATCGCGAGGGATGTTTTATTAGGCCGCGCGCGGCAGGTGGGTCTGGTGCGTATTTTTTGCCTTTCTTTGTCTGCGTTTGTCATAAAGCTGCGACTTTTAGGGATTCTTTTTCCGGTTTACGGCTGCCCGCGCGCTTCTGAGGGATTTTTTTCATTTTGATAGATGCAAATAAAGTATAATGTAACAAGTCTTGGTTAAATCAGTGCGGCAGTCAAAATGGCTGCGACCGATCATAATGCTCTGCATATTAATGGCGTAAAATTATAAATTGTATAAGCAAAATTACACTTCCAACCTATATATTAATATTCGTGATCGAGTAAGTGTAAACACTTGTACACTGAGAAAAATATCTCATTAAAAATTAGTATACTCTATCGTAATCGAA